>NMRB01004465.1:9187-30436 GCA_002633025.1 Notospermus geniculatus
CAAACCAGGGTCGATAAATAACCACTTTCATCTGAAAATCGCTTGTAGGTGGCTCCTTTCGCAAGGCCCCCTCCACTAAACGATATTTTCTGCCCTGCCAGCTGCTCTGCAGGAGCGCTGCATAATTAATGAGATAGACGTGCATCGAAGACTGTACGCTTACTGCATACACAGCAGATAACTGTGCAAATAAACAGTTCGATGCCTAAAATGTCTTAAAATCTTCGTTGGAGGCATAGCCTACTCCCAATCGCAACTTTTCTATGCCTTTTGGCGAGGGCTGCGACGGCGAGTCGGAGGACGCCATCTTCGTCTTCTGTTTGCATAATTAATGAGGTCTAATTAATATTCATTATTGTCTGCTTGCCATCTAAGACCAAATTTCTGTAATTCGGGAAGCATTTGCTTGCCAAATAACCACTTCCTAATTATAAGGGAACTATTTCTAGTCTGCGCAATGCTACAACCGCATCACTTCTGACCTGATCACCGACCATGGTCGAACTTAATCCGCTATATACGGACGAGGTGCTTATAATGGCTGCCCGAAGGTTGCCGAAAGCTTCCGAGTCGAAGATGATTGACCAGGGACTGCTTATCAGAAACACTCGCTCAGGAGTTAAAACTGACTGGTCGATGACGTTCTTAGTTTGAATATGCAGAAATTACTGTATTTCAATCGTAGCTGTCACGGCTTGTTATAAAGTCGGATCCACACTGTCCTATGGGGTGAGTTTGTCGGTGTCAAGTCGTTTCGGCTCACCCCTACCCGAACTGACTCACCACATACTAGTAGGCCTACATGACCTGTTTGGCTCACTGTCATTTCGGCCCAGGGTTTCCCATAGGCATAATAAAAAAATTCATCAAAAATTTGGCAGTCTGAATTGGGTTTTAGTCATTTGTCACTTGCTCTTCATGTTTGCTCTGTTTTTCGTTAATTCCGTAAAAATTCCGTTGTGTCAACAGTGAAGCGTAAATAAACCAGTTCTCAAACGCCAAACTCCATGCGAAAATTGAGGTTGTTAGGACAGTAGAGTAATGCAAATAAAAGCATCGGCATTAGTACATTTCATTTTTTAAAACTGCAGCCCCATTTGTATTGAACAGCGAATGCTAAAGCCTGGGTCACAAATGCCACCGGGCGCCGTACGATTTTCCCCACCCAGCGGCTTGCTGTGGATTTTTGAGACTGAAACTCAGATCGAAGCTGAATTATGCCGAAATCGCCTCAATGGATAAGCGGAAATTAAACTAGATCAAACTGGGCACCGTAGAAATTGGCCAAAATGTCTGTTTTTACTCGCCGTACGGGCCCCGGAGTGGATATGTGACCTAGGCTTTAGTCTGCGATTTACAGATTTTCTTCAAAGGAGCACGGTATGCGATCTCTACCGGTATCTTGACTGCCGACGTAGAGGAAGCCCCCCAGCGGCAGCAATACAAACTACAGAAAACCATTACAAAATGTACGTAGTACACCAGTCCATTCGCCGACAACGTACATGTAGTTAGTCCCTCGGGTTGGAGAGTGGCGCCGACGGCGATGGTGGCGCCGGCTGTCGAGAAAACGTGGCAATACCGGGCTCCTTTCCAAAAACTATGTAGGCTAAACAGAGATATACACGGTTAGCAAAGTTTCTCAGCTATCGAATAACAAAAAGGTCTGTTCATTTTTCTGGTTAGTTTTTGGGATTTAAGAAAAACTGGTGCCCATTAATTATGTCAATTAGTGTACATTTCTCATAATGACTAAAATCACACATTGTTTCTTTCTACTCGAAGTAATCTAAATGGAAATCTAGTGCTTTCCAGAAAGCAAAATTGTCAACAATCGGCTGACTGCTGATACATGTGACTGAATAGTCATGTCCGATCCTAAAAATAGGTCGGAATGCAGCAATGAAAATTTTGGGGTCCATTGGGTAGGGTTCGTTATATCCGGGAGTTCGTTATATCGAGGTTCGTTATAGCGAGGTTGCACTGTACTAAACAAGTTTGGCTTTTCTTATGAGTTGGTGAAATGGCTAAAGTTGACGTTGACATGGAATCCTATACGCAGATTTCGAGGTTATCCTGCAACGGGGTCTATATTTGGCGCGTAGCGCTATTACTTTATTCGCGGTGAGTGAGTAAAACGGTCTGCTGTTTAGGCAGCCATTTTGTTTCTGGCTTCAACTGAGACGACAGTTTTGCAATCAAAATCGCCAAAATAGCAGCCAATGTCGTCAGCTTTTGCGCTCATCGATAGCATGGGTCAACGTTGTCTTAACACAATGGCCCAAATTTATCGCAAGTTAAGCTCACTTATACCGCATTCGTTTACTTCCACGAGCTAGCTCGGAACAGGCTCTACAGCGTTCGTTTACACCGGAACTGCGTCATCGGGGCTTCCTCGGACCAGGCGCGACTAGCCCTACTCGCCGAGGTGGGCTTCTCGTGTAACCTTCCCAGGATGCAAAGCAGGATGTCACTTCCGATCATGAGATGCACACAGCCCTCGCATATCAGTGTATATCGGCGTGCAAAAGTAATCGAACGCTGTCGTGTTAGACACGAGTAAAGTGTCATGGCGGATATTCAGCCAATCACAGCACATTTTTTCTCGTGTCTAACACGACAGCGTTCGATAACTGGCTGTTGTGCGCACGCTCAGCTTGTCCTTCCGGGGCTTGCCCGAGGAAGGCCCGAGGAAGTAATCGAATGCGGTCAATCACAGAAATGAACAAGTGAACAGCACCGTGATATTTTTGTTTAGTGTCGTGCGTTACGTCCGCAGCGAGACTAATTCAGCCGTCAAGCAAACAATAGACCACCAGTCATCATGGGCCAATGGGCCAACCCACAATGCTGCCAGCTCTCTCGATAGCTCATTTGGCTAGGCGTTTGCCTATCAAACCGCAGGTCCAGGTGTAACGTTTTTCAGTGTGGCCATTTTTCTGTGTGATTCCCATTATTCGTAACACACTGGGAAACGGACTCGCTGTTTCTCTGTGTGTCGCTCATTGTCAAGTCGCCGCTTATTCCGTCAATCTATTGTAATGTCACACTGGCACACGGGCCTCACTGAAAAACGTTACACCGGGCTCGAATCCCAGCGGGGGATGTTTTTCACTGTTTTTTCATCTCGTGTTTTTCTTTTTGCCTTTTCATTTCACCGAAAATACTCTAAATCCAATGAACAAAATTTCTCGGAGTGACATTTCGCTCTACCGCCCTCCACTCTGGGCAACATTTTTATATTGCGCTTATGCTGCTTTCTCTTGTGGATCATCTTCGATGATCGAAGGCCGATCTGCTCACCACGACGTTACACCGCACATCACCCTTCGAGAAAGTGACCGGTCCACGGCGTATCTGCCGCCTCGAGAAGAAGAGGCCAATCAGAATCGGTGTTGTAAAATTTGAATCGTGGAACAAATAGTGGTAGCCGAAGACCCAATATAAAGTGTCATATGATTGGTCGACCGGTAAAGCTTGTATAGCTTTTTAACGACTGACTCTATCGATGTTATACATTTGTAGCAACGGGCATAGGCCAGTTTAAACTACATGTACATGTAGTACATCTACGTGTGTACATTTTAATATCACCTGCTATCTACAAATAAGCTTTTTCATCAGCGTTTGAAATACACACCCAGCTTTGAAATTGAGGATCGTATAACGCGCTAACGTGATACACAATTTTTTTTTCTTCCTGGAGGAAGGAAAATATGAGCAACGTCTGTACCCGCTACAGGCATGAGTTGAACGAAACGTGCAAAACATGCTGAGTAATGCCTAGGTCACATATCCACCGGGCCCCCTACGATTTTCCCCACCGGCGGCTTGCCGTGGATTTCAGAGACCGTACGGGTCCATTACGAATTTCATGTCTACGGTGTGTGTGGTCACATATTCTACGGTGCCCGGTGAAAATTGGTGGAGAGTAATCGCAAGACGCCCGTCAACAAACCGTAAAGGTGCCGGCTGGATGCCGTGCGGTAAGCTTCCGGGCTCCGTCCGATGAACAGATGCGCCGCAAGGGTCCGTCAATCTTTTTTCACGATAATTGGCATAACAAATCGTGCGGAACCCGCCCGATCACCGGCAGGAGCCCGTACGGTACCCGTAGGGCCCGCTACGGGCCTTCTACGGCCTACCGGTCAGATGAAAACGCCGGGAGATTTGGAAGCAGCCAGCTCAGCACCGCGGCGCCCGTACGGCTGGTGAAAAATATCCCTGCATGTGCCCGTGGGAACCGTAAGCGAGAAACTGGAGCAGGCAGCTGCGCTTACGGCCAAAAGACGGCAGCAAAGTTCTTGCGGACCAACACAACGTACAATTCTCCTGATTGGTGCTCAATGACGCCTGAATGGATCCGCCAGGCATTGAAGTGGGCCGTAGTAACACCTATTGGTCATCTAACTAATGCCTCAGTCACATTTCCAACGATGCTGCCAAGGATGTGTTTGCGACGCCCGGACGAGCTAAAAAATGGGGAAAATGACGGGTTGCTCATGGCCCCGAGTGGATATGTAAAGCCCCAGTCACATATCCACTCCGGGGCCCGTACGGCGAGTAAAAACAGACATTTTGGCCAATTTCTACGGTGCCCAGTTTGATCCAGTCTAATTTCCGCTTATCCATTGAGGCGATTTCGGCATAATTCATCTTTAGATCCGTGTTTCAGTCTCTAAAATCCACGGCAAGCCGCTGGGTGGGGAAAATCGTACGGGGCCCGGTGGATTTGTGACCTAGGCTTTACTGGGGCTTTCGGTGATCGGAAGAAAATAACTCGGGAGTTATTTTCTTGCGGGCGCGGCTGGCGCTAGGGATCCTTCATACACCTGTCGGGGTACCACCAGCCACCGGTCAGCCCCCGCCCACCAGGCACCGAGTAGATCGGACGATTTTCGGCCGTCCAGGGGCCCAGATATCTTCCTGACACTGGTCGAAGTCCGACAGGTATCCCGCCAGCCGCCCACGGGTGCGCGACCGAGTCCCCTCCGATGTCGATCGGAGGCCGATCTACAAAATCGCCGGATTGCCGGACGAACAACGGGCCGATACCCGCTGGGACATCGGTGGGGGACCATACGGTGTCGGCCAACTATTTTCAACTCGTCGGAACAAAATCCGACAGACACCAGCCGACATCGGCGGATTACTGGCCGGGATCACTCGGGTGCCCGTCGAAAATCATCCTATTCAAGGATATGAAAGATATGTGGGAATATTCGTCGCAGGCCGCAACGTCGCAAAAGTCTGCCGATGTCAAGATATCCTCCGGCGGCTGCTTCATTTGTGACTGAGGCAATAGCTATGATTAGTTCCAACTGTTGCAATCAGGGCTTACTGGTGTCTACAAAGAAACAAATGGATCTAAATTTGATTAACCAGCGGTGACATCCACATGTTACACTAACGGAAGCCGTAACTAAGACGACGAATTCAACTTCTGGATCGATTCAATGTTCACCATTCGTCGGAAAACGGACGAAAGTTTACAACGAAAGTTAAATTTAATGGTATACATGTACTCTCATTGTGTTGTTGCGTTCCTACTGATCGACGTTATGACGAATTTTTCACAGTCAACAAGTGTCAACGAAGATGTCCAAATTTTCATTACACTCAGCGCTATCATTGAAGCTTACTTTCAACCAACACTCATTCTTCTAGGTGTCGGTGGGAATATTTTGTCGCTCAAAATTCTCTCTCTACCGAGGTACAAAGGTCAGTCCGCGTGTGTGTACATGAAGGGGATGGCTGTTTCAGATTCTATATATCTTATCCTGGCGATACTACAGCGGACCATAATTTCCATCAAAATTTACGAACTCAGAAATTTGGACAGTTTTAAGTGGATTTGCCGCCAGTACATGTTTTGGCTCTATTACAGCCTTTTGGTGTCTGGATCAATGCTTCAAGTTATGTCCGTGGAACGTTTTACCGCCTTGCTGTTTCCGTTCAAGGCAAAAACGTGGTGGGGCGTTGACAAGGCCAAGCGTGTCGTAATCACTCTCTTCGTAATTCACGCCATGATTTTGCTCCCTTTGAACTTTTTTCGGGAGCGGCGGCAAAAATATCAGGGGTGGCTATGTCCGTTTCATTTTAGTGGCGACGTGTCAACCATCTTCGACAGTGTAATGTCTATAATTGAATTCCCGCTGCCTTTCAGCGTCATTACAATTAGTAACTGTGGGATTATACTTGTTTTAAAATTCGGTAAGCGGCGCCGGCAAGATTTGACATCTCAGAAGAACCAATCAGACAGTGAAATTATTCCGATGTTAATTCTTGTATCGTCTGCGTTTGTTGTTTTTAAGCTGCCGAATGCATTAAGAAGAGTTGTGTGGAATGCACTATGGGACGCCTTCGCATGGGAAGTTACGCCACTAACAATTGCACTGCAGCGATTAAGTGCGACCATCACTAATAACTTTTCGTCCTGCAATTATGCACTAAACACATACCTGTACATATTTTCTTTGCGAAAATTTCGGCATGACGCCAGGTATGTTTGTCTTTGCAAAAAGCTGAAATAAATGACAGATTATTCGCGCATCGTGATCTACATGTATACATGTACATGTGTGCTTCAATACATGTAATGTAGGCCTACTGCATGAACCCCCAGTAATACATGTATACAGTAGTGGCAGTTGAGCTAAAATGCATGCTGCAATTAGTGAACATTCAAGTACATGCGTAGTGCACACATGCGTGGCAATGCACTACATGTACGAATGTACTACGAAAGCATTTTTTAGCTCACCCGTGAGCTCTTTACAATGGCGCAGCGTCCGTCGTCCGTCGTCGTCCGTCGTCGTCCGTGGTCGTCCGTTAGCAGGGCACGTTTCGTAACCGCTGGAGCTATTGATCTGAAACTTGGTACATATATACCCCTAGGTCAGATGACCTATGACACAATTAGTGAACATTCAAGTACATGCGTAGTGCACACATGCGTGGCAATGCACTACATGTACGAATGTACTACGAAAGCATTTTTTTAGATGTTATTTTCACGGGTTTCACATGGATCGTTCGGGGACGTTTTAGGGAGATCTACAAAGTATCCTCACTGGCGTCCATCAGGGGCATGCCGTGTGTGTTCAGACTGGGGAGAGCGAACTAGTTTGTACAACACGAGGGCATCCACCTGGTGGAGCACCGTCTGCACGTGGTGGGAAGTGTAGTCAACCCGGACCGGTAGGTGCTGCCACCTGTTATCCATCTAGCATACTCTGCTAGATGGAACACGTGTTCTTGTTTCTTGTGCGTTTTGTGTTGGTCGTTGTATTCGGTGTTTGAGACAGAGATATCTGTACTATAATTATGGTGTTTCGTGTATGTCTTGTTTTGGTTGCCCTGATACAAGATAGGCATATTTTGTAATTTCAAATAAAAATTATTATGTAAAGCAACTTAAGTCCGGTGTTGACGTAGGTTCGTTAGAAGGTGGGTTTTTCTCGGAAGGCGGATGTCCCTTCTGCCAGAGGTATAGATACCTTGCCAAAGTCGGCCATTTTTCCCAGAGGGTAATAACAAACACTGAATGTACAGTGAATGTACACCATTGATGTATAGCATGTTTTAAAACCTGCAAAAACATAAAACTTGCCATGGAAATGTATCACATAACATAACCATCAGTGATATTACATGTACATTAATATGCATATTAACTAACTGTACATCTACGTCTGTACATTGTAATACATGTATCACCTGATATTTACTAGCCAACTTTTTCATCAGCGTTTGAAATACACGCGCAGCTTTGAAATGGTGATCGTATAACTCGTTACCGTGATAGGCCTACCCGATTAGGAAAATACATGTATCAGCAACCTCTGTTCCCGCTACAGGCATGACTTAAACAAAATGTGTGAAAAATTCTGAGTGACTCAATTAACATTGAGAGTTGCATTGAGATAGTAATATCTGCCATTTCATACAGGTGTGACAGGAATCAGCGTCCTAGGAATGCAAGTCCGCAAAACAATAATCCGCTATTGTAAGATGATATTCGAATGGTAATGGTCTCTCTAGCCATATATTCTAATTCCACGCTAAACAATAAGACCGGACTTTGGTTCCTGGGGGACTTGGATTTCTTTCACACCTGATAGGAGCAGATAGCTGCACTTACGGCCAAAAGACGGCAGGATAAAGTTCTATAGCGGACCAACCCAACGTATAAAGGTCTCCTGATTGGTGCTCAATGAAGCCTGAATGGGTCCGATAGGCATTGAATTCGGCTGTAGTGCCACGTATTGGTCAACGGACTAACATCTCCTATTAGTTCCAACTTTCAATCGGGGTTTTCTGGTGTCTACAAAGAAACCAATGGATTTTATTTGATTTGAACGGCGGTGACATCCACAGGTTACACTGACGCAAGCCATAACTGAGACTACGAACACAACAATCGACGTCATCTTCGTATGTACTTCGGCAATTTCCGACGCGGGGCCTCCGTACTGTATGATGGGCGCCATCTTGCGCAGCGATACAGCGGTGAATTCTACCACACTGCGCCGGAAGTGAGAAGCTTGACCGACTAACATCCAAGTTGCATCCGCATGCTAAATAGTCCCTTGAAACGACGGCAATTTTGCTTGTAATTCAACATACATCGTGTACATCGCTGATGAATATATTTATTCCATCATTAAACAGGCGTTTCTAGCAGTTTTTCGGTGTTATTGGTGATCTACTTTATAACGACATCTTGCCGTTTTCCGGCCATCTTGTTTGTCACATGACCTGATCAGATCATATGACCACTGAAAATAAGTAGTCTCTGCAGCATGGCGGCCATGATACGTCAGAGTCAATGACGACGAAACTGAGTCATGACTCTGTGGTTCAGAGTGACGAACACAACTTCTGGATCGGTTCAATGTGCACCATTCGTAGGAAAACGGATGAGTTTACAAGGTTATAAATGGTATACTGTCATTGCGTTACATTTATTATTTTTTGCTACTGATAGACGTTATGACGAATTTTTTACTACTGATCGACGTTATGACGAATTTTTCACAGTCAACAAGTGTCAACGAAGATGTCCAAATTTTCATTACACTCAGCGCTATCGTTGAAGCTTACCTTCAACCAACACTCATTCTTCTTGGTGTCGTAGGGAATATTTTGTCGCTCAAAATTCTATCTCTACCAAAGTATAAATATCAGTCCGCATGTGTGTACATAATAACTTTTCGACCTGTAATTATGCATTAAACACATATCTGTACATATTTTCCTTGCGAAAATTTCGGCAGGACGCCAGCTATGTATGTCTTCGCAAAATGCTGAAATAAAATAACAGATTTTTCGCGCATCGTGATCTACATGCTAATGAGATCCATACATGTAATTTCATGTATGATAGCAAATGAGCTAAAATAGGCCTACGTGCTGCAGTAGAGAACAAGTAGTGTATGCGTAATGCACACATGCGTTGCAATGCACTACAAATGTACTACGAATACATTTTTTTCACATGGATCACGGGGACGTTTTAGGGAGATCATAAGGAATGCCTAGGAAGTACAGGGGGAGCCGGTTCCTTCAGGATAAGAATTCGGCGCCAGCGTGAAATACGGGTATTGCGCTCGGAAATTCTTCACTCGAAGGACATAGGCCTAGATGTTTTCGGGCGTAAGAGGGTCGCTGGTATTGGGGAATGTCCGCGCCCGTTCGGCTGCAGTTGGTTCACTTGTGGCGTTGGTGTGGCGGATTGGCAGTGTGAACTTAAAGCCTAGCGCACATCGACCTTGCGAATGGGAGCAACTGAACACAACAGTCGCTATCGATGTGAGCGGAACGCGCACATCGATTAGGCTACATCTGGTCATCGCGGTGACAAGTTGCACAATCCAGCCTTCAATCTGGAGCGCGCACATCGAACAGGCAACTGAACTGAATGCTACGCGGACATTGTCGATGGCTTCCGAGTGGACCACTCGGGAGTCATTTTGTCGTGTTTGTGGATCACCTTGATTCCATCACATGACCAGGTGTGCTCCACAAACAAAGGAATTTCATTGCCAGAGCGCGCACATCGAAAGTGACTGTAGTTGCTTCCAGTCGCAAGGTCGATGTGCGCAAGGCTTCAGGGAAAGAATAAATGCGAGGCACAGATGTCCAATTTCAACATCAGTTTTATTAGAATTTTATAGTAATACATGGATCTCTACGCTTGAACATTGCTTTTTCAAAGGCAAAAAATAATAATAATAATCATCACTAGCAACACCCGTGCTGGGCGCACACTCTTTGTCATGACGTAGTGGCCATTCGTGACGTCAGAGGTATTCGTCACGCGTGAACCGTTCGTTACCGTGGCTCTCCAAGGTAACGGCGGTGGCGTGTTTCGACTGTGACGTCAGAATCGGGCGTCATTTTCCAGTGAAAAAAGTCGAAAGGACAGAGAAGTACGAATTGGCATTTAACTCCTTGACGCCTGAGGCCCGACACCACCACATTCTTTTGCTCATAACTCAGTTATCATTGGTCCGATTGAGTGAAATTAGGTGCAACCCGCGAATTTAGAGACTTTTTTTTCAAAAATCGAGCAAAAATACTTTCAAATTGGCTGTGTCACTGGGACTGACGTTGTTGGAAAGGGCTTTTGCCATACTATAGGCCTACTTGTCTAGTTTGCACGCCACACCACCACGCCACAGAATATTCTTGTACATGAACATGAACATGCACATGTAATTTGATTGGTAATAACGGAGAAAATAACTAGCAAGATGGGAGCGATGAAATCAATTGTCATATTCAGCATCATCAAACAAACAACGAATGCGACAAGACAATGCATTCATTTCAGTTCGTATTGATTGTCCAGTATTCCCTTTATGAAGTTGTGGCTGAAGAGCCGCTGAAAATTAGCTCAAAGCTTGTCACACAAAACGATCTTGCTGTCGTATTCCCTGTATAACTTCTGCCACATAAAGGACAGTTCACAATCAATCTGTCGTCTCCGATTTTAAAATGATGGATTTTACGATGTGTGGATGACTCTGTGGATTTTAGGATTACCGTAACGAAACTGTCCTAACAAACAGTCTAAGTTTGAATTTCGGAGATTTCAGTTCATTCCTGACGTGATGTTTCCAGTGAACAACTTATATGGTCAAGAAATATTATCCTACAGTAAGCGCTTCTCTGACTTGGCTATATTCGCTCTAGTAAAAAGAAAAATGGCGATACCACACAGAAAAAAGAAATCAACTCGAGTGGAGACTCAAAGTCTCACTATGGGGACAAAATGGTTCGAAATACCTTTTGTCTCAAAATGAAACGGAAAATATTTTGGGCCGAGAGACTGACATCTCATTCTGAGATCACTCAACTCAGATTGAGATGTTATTGTCTCGGGCCGAAATATTTTCTGTTTCATTTTGAGTCAAAAAGTACTTCGAACCATTTTATCCCTAAAGTGAGATCTGAGTCTCCACTCGAGTTGATTTTTTCTGTGCATCCTCTAATTTCAACCCTTATGTTGGTGTTTGATTTGTTTAGAATGACCCGTATCAGTCGAGGCTGTTTTTGGTGTATTCTTCGTGAAGTAATCGTCCCATTTCATTAGAGTAACTGTGTATATTGTAGAGGTGGGGGGAAGATGAAAGTCGAGAGATTAGTCGGTATTTCGTGCTGTTTGAAAGTAAGAATTCATTGCATCTTTTCCAAGGATAGTTATCGGATGGAGATCATCCTTCAGCCAATGACTGGAATTTTTATTCTGACTCGTATCTCGTGAAGAAGATGCATTTTTCTTTACTGAAAGCCTGCAACAACGTTCAATTTCAGAGCGGCTAGACATTCGTACGTTCTTTCGCAACCCTCATTTCACAGGACCCCTATATCACTGAAAACAGGGGGCACATGATTACCAAAGAGCATATCCATTTTTCATGAGAAATTCCATCCTCGCACCCAGGGTCTTCACAACCGGAAAACTGACAATAGCGTGACCCTTTAATGGCGAAAGTCATTTGAAAGGGAACAATTGCTGGAAATCGAGGGCTGAATTGCTGGATTTATTTTAGCCATGCAGTGTCCGAAATAGAGGAAACGATTCCAATCAGTTCTTGACAACGTAGCCATGGTTTCCATCTCAGTGATTTCAAAATGTCGCTGTAAAGGAAATATCACACGTTTCTTGATAGGTTTACTTTATTCTTCATCTCTAGTTTCCTCAGAAAACTACAAGAAGGCAGCTTTTACCAAAGTTATTATGCGTGATACACGGCAAGTCATTGGATACTCCACAGCAAGATCCCTACTTCTGTGTTCAGAGATAGCAACATTATGGCCATCACCTTATGTGAATAATTTATATTATCATTCAAATACATGTATGTGTGCCATGCTTTCGTTCCGGTCAGCGACTTTTATCCGTGAACCGAAGACTACATGGCTAAAAAAGGTAAGTTTACACTTTTAGCTGTGATCAATACATGTACGTGTACTTTGCCTCCATCCGGACTATTTTCTGCGGATAATCGGTTCCCTAATGATATTCCGGTACATGCCAAATGGAATTGAAGAATTTCATGGTTTTGTGCTCAAAACGTTTCGTCGACCTACTTTTCTCTGATTGGTTCACAGTTTGGGGTGTGTATAATATAGGACCCAGGCTCATGGGACGAAGCCGGAAAATCGAGGAAAATCACTCCTTTTCTATGACATGTGCGATAATTCTTTCTTTATTACTTTGTTGAAATTATCTGTCATTACCATCAGATCAAAAAGTTGAGTTACATTGTAGTAGGGAATTGAGATCAGCGACTTATCACGGATCCTTAGGCCTATACGTATACGGACAGAATTCTGTCAACTGGGACAAATTTTGTGTAAATTCGATCAGTAAACGTATGAGGATCCATGATAAGTCGTTGATCTCAACCTCCCTAATGATTACAAAACATGCACTTGTTTTATGTTTTATGTTTTTGACTCTATTTGATACTGATATGGGATGGGAAAGCATGCTCGATTTTGCAAAGCACTTAGGCACCTGGTAGTGTCGTAAGCGGAGCATCATAAAATGCGGAACGACAGGGCACTGCGGAGGAGTTTGCAGTCCGATGCCCCAAGCAATCTGACAAAGACCCATGGCACCAATCTAATTTGATTATCGGTTGCATAACGGAGAGAAAAAAAACATGAATCTGTCTATTTAACAGCCATCGTTGCAAAAAGGTAAGTGCAAAGGCTGCAAACAATTAGTTTGTGCAATATTCATGTATCTATTAGGGCCCGTCAATAGCTACGGTTACACCTGTTCAAAATACCCGTGTTTTTCCAGACCCGTGTGTACGCAAAGCCCGGCGAGAAGTTGTGGTAAGCGGATTGTCCAGTTATAAAAGAACCCTATATATTTTTGCAATAAAACCTAATTGTTTGGTTAAAAACTTAGTTTTTGTGGATAAAATATAGGTTTTTTTGCAGAAACTAAGTTTTTCTCCAAAAAAAACTAGTTTTTGTCATAAAACCAACTTTTACAGAAAAAACCCTAGTTTCTTCCATCATAAAATATAGGTTTTTATCAAAAAACTTAGCTTTTGTCAAAAACTTATATTTTATGAATAAAAACCTGTTTTGTACCATACAACCCCCATGTTATCGACAAAAATGTAAGTTTCCGCACTGAAAGGTCCAATTATATCCATAAAACTAAGTTTTTCAGTCAAAAAACCGAGCTTTTTAATAAAACCAAGTTTTATGCCGTAAAAAGTAGGTTTTTGATATACGAGTTCTTCGCTACGAGGTTGGCAAAATCCCGTCCCAGTAATGCTGTCTGTACAACCATATACATCCGTACTTCAAAGAATCAAGACTAGTTTTCAGTATACATTGAAAACAGTGCACGCAGAGCTCTATGTATTCAGATAGAGCGTGGTACATGTACATTTTACACTACACTAACGTCGGCGGATGTAAGCACTTTCTGCATTGAGTACAGTGTCGGCTGATAATGCAGTAATGCTGTGTTGGAGCGTCTCCTCTCGCCGCAAGAACGATCAATTCCTTTTTTCGCATAAGGTATGACGCTCTTGTATGCAGAGGTCATGACATTAGAGAAACACAGTAAATTCAACTGATTTTGGACAAGGGCTTGACCGAATGGTGCACTGACATGACTGACCCAACACAAGAGGTACAGTACATACAACCACAACCCAGACAGGCCTTTGGAACATGAGGAAGAAGAGATCAAGTTTCGGGAGCAGCCGTCTTTGTTGATGTGTCTATTTGCACTTCAGTTTAAAGATAATGTATCACGGATATTTTCGCGGGCCACGAAATTCATTGTTTATTTACATTTTGTTTGTTTATGTCCTGGCTTTCTTTGTCTTATGAGTAAATTGTTGGTGGCATGCCCCTCTAGAAATTCTGGTGATTCCAAAAGTATTCATTTTGGTGGGTTGGTATGTGCCAAAAGTCCAAAATAACATAATGTAAACATCCGTGTTTACAAACATTGAATGTAAACAATGAAGTCGTGACACATTATCTTTAAGGCCACACAAAAAATCTTTAGTTTAGCATCACCTCCCGCCTCGAAATTTCTTGCCGCCTCAAATCTTTTTTCCTCCTAGTCTTACCATTTTACAACAAACTCTGACGATCCTCAGTTGGGCCACCGACTCGTATTTGTACTTTTTGAAATAAAAACCTTTTTTGAGTTCCTAAGGGTTTGTCCATTGTATGATTTAAAGGGAGACATGCGAAAAATATTGCCCGGCGGGCACAAGTTGTCTGAGTTGTAGCGCCGTCTGTTAATACACGGTGACACTACGCTATATCACAGGCGCCTGTAGAGCTATCAGTGAGTTTCGAACACTTTTCTTACCAAACGTATCTAAAAAACACAACACGTATCTAAAAACACACCACGAGCTCATAAATTCGTGAGCTCGGGGTGTGTTTTTACAAACTTGTGTTTTTTGGTTAGATACTTGTTCGAAACTCACTTGTGCCCGCCGGGCAATATTTTTCGCATCTCTCTTTCGATGATCACATTTCAGTATGAAAAATATAATTAAAAAAACTCCTCCCTCCTCACTTTTTACACGTATGACTGATGCTAAACTAAAGATAAAGCCCCTCTGTATTGAATTTTGCGGTATTTTCAAAGTGTTGGGAGAGTGCAGGTAGAGGTCTCGTGGATGCCTTGTGAACGGCCCCAAAATGCTTGCCTGATACCAAAAATAGATATCTGATACGATACTTCGAGGAATCAAGCCCTATTTTTCAGCACACATTGAAAAAACTGCAGGCAGGGCTCTGATGTACATGTATTCACCAGACAGAGCACAGTACATTTAGCACCACACTAACGTCGTAGGATGCCGGGGTCTTCCTCAGGCACTTTTCAGTATTGAACTCTTGTTCGTCTTTTCTGGAGTTCAATACTGAAAAGTGCCTGAGGAAGACCCGGTTGGGGTCGAAAATTTGCGAAATTTTGGAAGTTGACTTCCTATATATCATCCCCTAATATCGGGGTACAGATAAGGAGGAAATTGCGTAATCCAGGGAGATTAATGCCTCTGCCTAAAGTAAAAAATCCAACACAAAGACGTGTGCAGTGTTTGTGAGTTGTTTCCAGCGAATGTTAAATTTGATGGTATATCAAATATGTGTTCGAATTTTTCAAATCGAGCAAAAAATAATGATTTTACGAACCATTTTTCTCGCGGGCAGGTACAATAGTGGACTTTCCCATTACGCGCTCATCCCCGCTGCTGAATACCTTTTTATAGAACTTCGTTTCCCATATCACCATCCAACTGATGGTGGGAGGGCAATAAACAGAACAGCCAGGAATAGCCTAATAATAGAGCTCTGGGTTTGGACATCTGGGCCCGTATGCATAAAGGTGGAACAAGCTTATTCCAGGTATAGCTTCACGTTATAACGTTAAGGCCTGTCTACACGATCATACATTTGTTCAAGACATCATCATACATTTGTATGATGATGTACATGTATGATGGTGTCAATGCTTGTCGTGGATTTCCGTCTACACAATGCAGCTAACATTTTGAACATCATCATATGTCATCATACATTGTTCAAAACAGCATCATAAACTTGTATGATGATGTTCAAGTTTGTTGTGGATTTCGATCTACAGTCCAACATTCATGGACATTCGTATGATGAAGTATGATGGAGAAAGGATAATGTTGGATTCTGTTCAAGTTTGTTGGGAAAACCGTCCACACGATCATACATTTGTCCATGAACATCATCATACAATTTTTTTTGGCATGTTGTGCATTTGTTGGCAAGATGAAACATGCAGCTAAAAATTTGAACATCATCATACATGTTCAAGTTTGTTGTGAAAATAGTCCACACGATCATACATCTGTCCATGAACATCACCATACAGATGTATGATGATGTTTTGAACAAATGTATGATCGTGTGGACGGGCCTTAAAAATTTGAACATCATCATACATGTTGGTTGTTGTTCACGTTTGTTGGGAAAACAGCCTACACACAATCAAACATCTGTCCATGAACATCATCATACAAATGTATGATGATGTTTTGAACAAATGTATGATCGTGTGGACAGGCCCTGGTGTTATGGGTATTGGCATTTCTGGATTAACATCTCAAAGGGCTTGTTCAGCTAATCGATTCACTCGGTGATGAATAAACTACCGTTTACTTGATATCTATATTACAGGTTTAGAGAGGAACAACAGTTACAAATTAGGTCGAAAGTTTAAGTTGCCTTTCTTTCCTTATATCTACCACAGGGTTATCAATGTGAATTTTTGCCCAGTTCAGAAATTCTATATGATCTACAATTATTATACCAGCTCGCGTTATTGTCGCAGGAGGTCATTCGTCTTGACACTGAAAATATTTGGCCAACCGGTGTTGACCGAACGTTTCCAACTACCTTATTGTGTAACTGATATCACGTGTTACGAAAATAAATTCATCGCTTGGAAACGAACGTACCAAAAAGCGCCATCTAACGGTAGCAGACTTCAAGCACGCCTGCACAGCTCAAACGGATCGGGTCTCTATCATGTGGTGTTCGACCACCATGCAACACGGATCGCAAAACCGATCTTCCCAGCCGACGAAAGAAAAATAATGCTGTGGACACTCGGAAATAAGGCGGCCAAAGCAAAGTGCAACAGAAAGAATATCTGGTATTTGTTCGTATTTCACGTCGAGTATCGTCATCAAAATAGCAGACAGTATGTTCAGTTTGTGAATGCCAGTTTAATTACTTCTAAACTTTCAAACCAAGACGGCGAAACACTCTTAGCGAAGTGGATCCATGACGATATAATCGTGTATGACTGGTGCGAAACGTACGTCCGAATATTTCAGTCCGTTGGTGGCTGGAAAGCGGTGAATGGAACCTTAAAACTTACTGTTTATTGTCAACCACGCATTGATCATTCGACTGATGGATTCGCCTCCCTGTTACATGTACGTCCAAGGAACATTCTTAAGAAATTCAATTTTGATTACGATAACAAAATAAACGTGAGTAGTATCAGCGCATATATAGAGGAAATTTCTGTTAGATCACGTAATTGCCCCCTGTTTGCTGTAGATCCATACGGGCATCTTCTCTTTTTTCCTGGGCAACTCCTGTATGGCAAAGATTACCTTTACTTATATTGGTTTCTTCCTTGAGCCTAATCGAGGACTATTTAAAGCTTTGGAATATCTACACAAGTTATTCGAACCGTCCTTTTGTTTACGAAACACAGGCAGTGGGGCGG
This sequence comes from Notospermus geniculatus, assembly GCA_002633025.1. NCBI lineage: Eukaryota > Metazoa > Nemertea > Pilidiophora > Heteronemertea > Lineidae > Notospermus > Notospermus geniculatus. Next base: position 26,970 of record NMRB01004465.1, read on the forward strand.
ATCCAGGATTTTGGCAAAGAGGGGGACGCACTGTGCTAGAAACATTGAAATCTGCGGTGAATTTCAATGATTTGCTCCAAATTTCAGAATTTCACGGTCGATTTTACAGATTTGTTGGCCGAAAGGGGGGCGCGCCGGGTGCGCTCCCCCCCTTGGATCTGCGCCTGACTGGCAGATAGATAGGACACGTTTCTTTGTTGTCCCCAAGTCAAGTCGCAGTTGTCAGAACACACTCACAGATGGGGAACATTCGAAAACGTTACACTGGCTTACGTGCATCGATGTTGTCATAGTGTTGCCATACACAAGCGGCTCTTCGTCCGTGTTTTCGAGAATCCTTGCTGCTCATGAAATAAAAAGATTTCCGATTCCACGGAACTACGAGCGTGAGTATGATATTGACGCCATCAATCATTTTATCAACTAATCAAGCGTCCTTGTCATGTGAAATCTTCAACAGCTGTCGTTTCATTCTGGAATTTTCTGTGAAAATGAACTGCCAAATATAACACAGTAGAACGTTTTGGTTCACGTGGTCTTATCATAGTCCCTTTAAGTGACCATTATACTGGGCCCAAATTGAGCTTGTGACGGATTTTTCGGCACTGAAGGCGGCGCTGAGATACAGCCATGATTGTCGGGTAGGCCTAGCTCAAGCCATTGTTTTGTTTACTCTCTGGTTAAAAAAGCTTCTTGAAAGATTTTTGGGTGTGCATTATTAGTCTCTTTACAATGCACTACGACCATTTTGTGTGTTGTAATTGAATAAGCCGCTATAAAAACTTGTAGGTTTACGGCATAGGCCTACCCCGCGGCATGCCAGAGTCACGGACCGCCGTCCACGAGCTGATGACTGACAAAGCCAGTCAGTGACGATGATAGTTTAACTTTTCAGTTTAGCCAGTTAACGCTGCTGGCCGCTCCAATAATGATTTTGTCCTTACTAGTACGTCGCATCACCCAACCTAACTCATCAATATCATCCCCATCGACTTACAACAACCCACATAATGAATTCACCATTCTTTCTTTCGTTTCCCGTAGGCCTACAACGAACTGACAGCCATCCCGGCGGTGTCGAGAATTCTGTCAAATTTCAATGTTATTAGCCAGATCTTACAACCGTAATTAACTTTCCCTAAAACAACATTCACAGACCTCTTGACTCCAGACTCTCTCTTTCAGCTATCTTAGCCATAACACCCTCAAGGACTTCCTGTTTCTAGTAATCTACCAATTAGTTCAGTCAGTAGAAATATCGAATGGTGTTATTATGGTGTTATTATAGAATGGTGTTATTATGTACTTTTTCCTGATTTCAATCTTCTTGATCAACACGGCTACCTCGAAATTCAGCAGAAATATCTTTTTCTTACACCTGAGCCTGAGAACTGGCACTCTTCTTTAGGGATTGCCACATATGGAATGTTATTTCCAATCACTTCCGCTTGTATTATATAATGTCATGTGTTTCTTAGACCAATAAAGGAGATGTTAGTTAGGAATCAAATGAGTGAAGTCGCATTTTCTCCTCTCTCCTGGATCACTTCGACGACGAGTTAAGTAGAAATCTCCCTGCAGATTTCGACATGGTGCCGTGACCAGGATGAGACAATGACAAGAACAAGACGAGGTAGGCCTACCGACACCGATCAAGATATCAACAAGCCACAACCGCCGAAATCCACCATGGAAAATCTAGACGCGTTATCAACTGAACGCCGTTTATTCTATCAAATCTCCAACGCCGAATATGAAAAAGCCTCAACAGCCGACATCGCCGACACCAACAAGGAAATATCATACCACCTCATGACCGACGCCTTTGAAAACATCAACGACCTGAACAAGCAGATCACAGCCGAAATGAAGAAAAAAAAAGGCGTTCACCGCTGAAAAGTATGAAGCCGCCATCACCGAACAACTGAAAACACATCAACCTACAAGACGCATCTTATCATTATCGAAAAATCGTTAGAGAAGCAAAAATCAACTGCCACCGAACATACGCCGACGCCGAAAATCCAGCCAGAAAACAAAACTGCTCAACTGCCGAAACTCAAGTTGCCAATATTCGATGGGACTCTGACACAGTGGTCATCGTTCTGGGACAGCATTCAAGCCGACGTCCTCAACACCAACCACGCGGACATCTCGAAATTTAACTACATCAAAGGCCAGCTGACTGGGTCCGCCGAGGATGCAGTACAGGGAATACTTCCTTCCGGAGAGAAACTCAAGACGTTAACGGACACGCTAAAGGAACAACAGTTCGGACAGAACCGAAAAATCGTACGAGCCCATGTGAATCACCTACTGGATATGGCACCACCGAACAACACGTACGGATCGATTCGCCAATTTTACACCAAGGCAATGGGGGACATCCGGTCTCTTGAAAATCTAAAAGCGGACATACATGTATATCTTTGTGCACCCTTCATTGTACCCATAATGGAACGAAAGTTGCCAAAATTTCTTCGCGAGAAAATGACCTGTGGTCAACATGACCATTTCGATTTAAAGTTATTCTTGGATGTCTTTACTACTCAACTGGAAAATCTCGGAGAACGTGCGAGTCCACTCCTCTGGATACGTCACATGACAGCAGGAATAACCACACGAATCACTCATCAAATTTCAATCAGGACACCAAACGCTGTTCCGTAGATATTTTCTTCAGTTTGCAAAACCAACCCCAGTTCAATACGGCGCCCAAAATGTGCCCATTCTGTGCTCAGTTGCATACCGCCTTTGACTGTCGATTACCACCAAGAGATAGATTCAACGCCATCCGCATCAAAAACATATGCACCAACTGCCTTGGACCGCATTTCTACACAGAATGTCGAAACGAAAAACGATGCCGAACCTGTAACAGATTTCACCACACCAGTCTTCACGATTACTTCGCCAAAGAAGGACCAAATGATTTCACACACAGTGCATGTGCAGTCTCACCAAAGAGGAATATTGACTTTCGGATTCCAGAGGAACCACCAGATTAAGGTAAAACAGAACTCTTCAATACGGGTCACCCTTAGGTAAGGTATGTGATAAAGCTTGGAAACAGTGAAACCTTGGAAACACTGGCGAAACTGATGAAAACACACATAAATCAGTAAAAATTAAAGCTGGTTAATCGTGTTGTCATGTCTGTAAATAGAAGTTCAAATGCACTCTTAGCCGAAAAGGTTCCAGATAGAACCTTTTAGGGTTCTTTGACGTGCTACACCTGGAGAACCCAAAAAGGTTCTATATAGAACCCTCTGAAAGGGTTCTGTTAAGGAACCCTTTGGTAAAGAACCCTCACAACACTAAAGGGTTCTGTTGAAGAACCCTTTGGCAAAGAACCCTCAAAACATTAAAGGGTTCTGTCAAAGAACCCTTTGGTAAAGAACCCGTTGGTGAAGAACCCTCAAAGCACTAAAGGGTTCTGTTAAAGAACCCTTTGGTAAAGAACCCTC
>NMRB01004466.1:0-26278 GCA_002633025.1 Notospermus geniculatus
GGTCCACTGGTTACGATTCTATGCCAGTTTGAATGCGCAAGGGTGTGTGCTACAGGCCAATCTCGCCAAACGGCGAGATCCGTCCCGAAAGGGTTAAGCCGCCCTCACACGTGCGACAGTTGGCCTGCGTTTAATTGCGATAGACAATCGCAGGTGTACTGTCGCAAATTAACGCAAACTATCGCAGACATTGCGATAATATTGCAGACAGTCGCGTGTAATCGTAAAATTTTGGAAATGTTCAAAGAGTTAAACCTTATCGCATACGTATTGCAAAGCAACCGCAGATTTGTCGCAAAATATCGCACAAGTCGCAAAATATCGTTTATAAAGCCGCTCTCACACGTACGACAATTTGCGTGCGATTTTTGTTCTACACTACGCAAACAATCGCAGAAATTATCGCAGATTTGTCGCAGACGTATCGCAGGATTGTCGTAAACTTAACGATAAACAGCGTTTTTTTGGCGTTCTCTTGCGGTTGTTTGCGACAATCTGCGATTATAGCTGCGACAATCTTGCGACAATAAGGGATGGCCACACTGATGAAGCACTTCGTCGCAGAATAACAGATTTTGTGCGGAGGGAATTAATTGAGTTAAATTTTGCAACTTTCTTAATACTGCAACTTTTGTTTCATGAGTAGGCCTATCGATTTTTGCCAAGCCACGTGTACATGTACATGTATGCCGATCCAAAACAAACATCATTTCTTAATTTGTCACACGGGGGCGCGCAAAGCATGACGGTTGATGCCTGTCGACAAGACTATTTGCCTTCCCTATGTAATAATGGGGTCTCAAACGAATGGTTTCGCCCACTTTGTTGGTTATTACAGTAGCGTTCGCCTGGACAGCCAATCGTGTGGAAAAGGGGCGGGTAATTTATTATAAGTCATCGTTACGTCCGTTACGTCCGTTCCGTAACACAGACACCATGACCAACAACAATATGGTTCCCAATCTTGATGATCGGCAACCATAATAAACAATGAATTTCGTGGCCCGCGAAAATACTCGTGATACATTATCTTTAGAGTTCATTGATTGATACTCTGGTGCACAAAAATATTAGGACAGTGGCCGATTTGAAGGTTGATGTAAGTTTCTACCTGTTAAGAATCAGAAGAAGATGAGATGTTATACACAATCTGCTATCAAAATAACCCAAGATTATCATCCCTGGAATGGCTGCTACGTCCACCACACCTCATTAAGTGATGAATCCTCCATTGAGGGTCATACAATCCTTGTGAATCTGGTTCTTTCTTTGATGTCCCCTGATTATTCCGAACTGGAGGGTCAGAGTGAAGTAGCCTGTTAATCCACTAATGATCACTGCAAAGGAACTTTTGATGCTCTAGTCACGAGCTAAGGTTACACCTGTTCAAAATACCCGTGTTTTTCCAGACCCGTGTCAAACCCGTGTATACGAAAATCCCGGCGAGATGTCACACTACTACATTGTAGTTGTAGTTAAGTAGCCCGGTGTGAAAGTAACCCAGGTCCTAGTAAGTAGGGTCCGCGGGACCCTAACTCCTAGGATTCTAAGTCCTACGGTCCTGGACAACTAAGAACTATAGTCCTGGGACCAAGATTCCTAGGAACCAATGTCCTAGGACTGCGCCTCCTTAGGAATAGAGGTCCAACATTTAGAAAAAGTGGTGTTAGGCGGACTTCCGTTACGATAGAAATCTAGGATCCCAAGTCCTACTCAAAATTAAAGAAAACTTCAGGGTTGATATACATCTGCGAATGAAAAATATGTGCAGAATACTTTGAGTTATGCACATGATGTACATAACTCAAAAGTATTCTGCACATATTCTTCATTTGCAGTGAGGTGCTGCAATTTGAAAACTTGCGCCAAGCACGACCTGATGAAAATGGGGCCGTGATTTGGTGAGGGGATATAGTCATGACAAGATCACCCTCGGTAAAATGTCATGTAAATTGCATATAACTCCGGTTAGAGCACACTATGGCTCTATTCCTCTCCGGAATCCTCGCCAGGCGCATCGTTCACTTGCCCTTTCAGGCGTCGATATATCAGGCCCTCCGTAGGACCCGTTTTCCTCGGAATGCAAGCCCGCCGGACCTGCTTTCCTCGGAATGCAAGTCCGCCGGACCTGCTTTTCTAGACACAAGTCCACAGACCAACTTTCCTCGAAATCAGAGTCCGACAGACCTACGACTAGAAATCGAAGTCCAAAAGACAATGTTGTGTAATGATCGAAGATGACAAGAAAAAAAACAATTTTAAACAAAAAAAAACAGTTGCCCGACAGGGAGTCGAACCCGCAGTATTTGCTTAATGTGCAGGTCCCCGAACCACTACACCACGAGTGACCGGCTGACCGACGACCGAATATTTTAGCTATTTGAATGCATCTCCTATTAAAGAGCTATACAGATTCTATTGTGCATTTAGGGGGCGGTAGTGGAAACCTACAGCGACGTCAATAGTGCGCCGGTCGATGGTTGAACCGTTTTATTTATGAATAACCACGTATTAGGCGTCAAGGACAAGCTGATCATGGTTCGTTGCCAAAACCTGCACTGTTTCAAAAATATTGTCCAGCACAATGCTTTTATACACCCGGTGCGTCCGTGCGCATAGGCCTATTTTAATGACAATAAGGAGGTTGCTTTAGTAGCCCGCGTATTTCGAAAAGCGTAGGCGTGTTTTGGCCAAAATATGAAAATTTTTGGAAGACTTTTCTCGTCCATCAGGCATCGCACTTCAGTGGCTTCTTTGCATTCGGCAGCAGTATATTTGTGCGCAGAGCGCGACGTTGAGGTTTTTTTCACTATTCAACATGATTCGGGAGATATTCAAAAAGTTCATTTTTGACCAATTTTTGGCACAAATTACATAATTATCATTACTAAGAATTAGAATTTGCAAATTAACTCAACGTCATGCATTGCACATATGTATTCCCCAACACTTGGTGATAAAACGCCAGGTCCCAGTCGCGTTGTTGCCGAGAAATCTATGACGGAAAAGTCATAGTCAGGTGCCAAATGGTATTCTGTGGGAATTTGACGATGATATAGGATTTTAGCAGGGATGGTGTAAAATATAAATAGCCATTTTAGCGAACAAAATATCATTGCCAAGGGCTCAGAAATCAGCATTTAAAGGGGAACTGACCACTTTGCCAGCCAAACTGAGCTACCTACACCTCAAAATGCCTTTTGATATCACTTCAGGACTCACAACAGTTTGATTTGAAAATCTCCACCCATTTTCGAAATAAACACCAAAATGTAATTTTCGAATTCAAATTTCCCGCTCAATTAGTGATGTCATTCAGAGAACCATTACAACATAGTGACCATTGCAAAATGTGCTATATCTGTATCTAAGACAGCTGGACAGAATATAGCTCTAATGTCAAACATGTTGCCGTGATTGAAAATCAATAAGTTAGCCATGTGGGGATCTTTACACCTGAAATTCAGGTGAAAATTCAGAAATAATTTAAAATACAATATTTAGAGATTTCGATATCTTAGTCAATCACGACAGTTTGTTGAATAACAATATCCTTCCTGAGGCAGTTAGTGTTTACTTTGTACTTTTCCTCCTAAATCAACACTTTGAGTCAGAAAGTGCGCTTGACAGGCTCTCCAGGATAAAGATTTGGTACATTTTACAATGGATGACTATAGAAATGGTTCTAGGTATGACATCACTAATTGAGCGGGAAATTTGAATTCTGAGAAATACATACACTGGTCGTCGAGGAACTATGAATTGTCCTTAACGAGCACATAGGCTTATCGTTTCGAATTCGACATGATGATGGTCATGATGATAACCACACTTTGATGTACCAATTGACGATTGACTGTATTGTAGGATGTCGTGAAATCCAGAGTGCACGATGCTATGGGTCGCCAAATCTTGTTCTGCAGACCACTCTTTATGATCACGTTTGTCAACGTCTCGCGCGAGTTGGGAATCTATCAAAACTGCCGTAAGATTGACACATCAATTATGGAAACCGTTGTGTATGTAATAGGAAAAGGCCACTACGGTCCGGCCAGGGCTGGGTTGCACCAAACTCATGTTAGCGCTAACATGATGTTAGCACTAACATCATGTTAAATGACATAAAATGACAATGGATTTTGACGTCATCTAACATAAAAGTTAGCGCTAACACCATGTTAGCGCTAACATGAGTTTTGTGCAACCGGCCCCTGGCCAACAGGGGACCATGATGCTATAAATACTTTCCGGCCTAATGGTCATGACCAACAAACCAAGATATCATTTTGGCTCCGAAGTTACCGTCTGATGGCGTCGTAATTGTGACTTCGGCACTGGTTGGGCGCCATTGCACTATCACGACGGATTTCTGCCTGTCCCCCAGCAGAGTTGAGCTATTTTTAGAATTGGAAGTAACTCGAAGATCAGCGACTTGCCGTAGCCCGTAGGCAAAATACCCATTGTCCGATGTAGTAGCATATCTCAATGCCTCAAGCTGTTTTGGTTTTAGATAACTGTACTCGGTATTCCGACGTTGATTCACAATAGAGATGGCAATTTTGGAATTTAATGAGAACTGAAAAACTGAAGCGTCTTGTTTATCTGCTGCCGCCATCTTGGAAATTCGTGACGCCAGTGCCGAAGTCATTCGGAACGACCTTAGGCGAACTGCTTATCTGCCCACTGTACGGCGCATTTCACCTCGGACACAAGTCCAAGGCAGCCATATTGTTTATAAACAAACCCACGTGACCGACCGTGGGACTATTTTGGCCTGTTAAGACGTTCAACCTTATTTGCTGGATTATTTGAGCCATATTATATAATATTATAATATAAACTTACCGGTATCTCACCCAATCTGCCAATCATTGATCAATAACGCAACGTTTTTGTGTGCCCTATTTTGTTCATGCGCAGGTGTGATGAGGCGAACCGCATCTGAATTCTCACAAACGGGCAGCAATCGTTGCGCGTTCAAGATGGCTGCCTTGGAATTGTGTCCGAGGGGAAATGCGAGTGTCTACGGAAATTGCCGAGCAGTTGCCTTCGGAAGTTCCGAATNAGATCGGGATAGCGCTGACGTCGTTGCCCGTTCTCGATCTCGACGACGTGACCCATGCGTTTTGCGATTCTGCTATCCCGAACCACTACGTCATGACGTCGCGCATTGCAAGTTGCCTCCCTCATTCGAACAGCAAAACTGACATCCCAAATTATCATCAAAATACAGGCAGATTACCATGGAATATATTACTGTTGATAATTTGTACAGGATCTACATGTACTGAATTCAGTGTCTGGCAGCATGATTCTCAAGTTTGAAGAGGTTAAGGAAGTGAAATTGAAGTAAACTCTATGTCGTTTGACATTTACGAGATACAGCCGATTTATTTCGGAACGCGACAACGGGATCGACGAAGTTTACGCAAACAACGATGACGTCACGTCATTTTTTGATGATGCGACGCTGCGCTATCCCGAGCTCGATCTCGGATACGGGATAGCAGAAACTCTCTAAGTTCCTACTCCACAGCATGGGGATAGCATTCACGCATGGAGACAGCCAGGTAGGCCCAAATTTTGATCTTTTGTGTTTTCAGGCACCACTGAGCACCATGTGCTGTGGAGCGCAAAAACACAAAAGAAAACGCGTCGCTCCGCGTCGCGTACGCACTAGTCTGTCACCGCCTTTAGGGTGGGTATACACTACACGCGATTCGCCCAACGCATGCGATGGTCCTTTGTTATTTCATGCCGCAATGCCTCCCAAACAAAAGCAATTCGCGTACGGTTCCAAATCGCTTTGCGAATCGCTTCTCGTGTGCACCCACCCTAACGTGATAGAGTGGCCGACTCTTTTTGACAGCGTAGGTAGCCAGGTCTACCAGTATTCACTAATACGTTTTCAATGGAGGTAAAAAATGTTACTTCCAAATGAGGTAAGTGGATCTTGAGCATACTATTGTATACAGCCTTAGGTGGATGATCACCAAAAAATTCACTTGCAAAACTAAAAAAAAATACATATATTTTCAGGCAGAAGATAAGAGGTCGTAAAAATGTGGCGGCGTCCCGATCTAAAAGTAACCGAGAAAGGGTTAAACTTCAAATCAAACTAGGCCACCAAATAAAGTTGACGAACAAGTACAAGATGAGGTTATCACGTCTCAGAAAACAACAGCAGAGTGCCCAAAGCAAAGGTACACCAAGCCCAAGGTCCAAAACCCAAACGCTGCTTAGGTCTTGGAATCCCACAGCATCCAGAGCTGTAAGGAGGTCATTGGACTTGCACTTTTCTATTCTTCATGACATGAAGAAAAAATTAGCTGCATCCAGGTCTGAGAAGGAACGGCAGCTAATCACTCGCTTCCTCACTAATATTTGGCTAAAAAAGTACAAATTGCTTAATTTGCTTAAGAAAGATATTGGTTTGTCGCAGAGGCGACTGTATAAGGATATAAACTTCCTTCCGCAGTGCCATAGAAGGCATGCTGCTCTTGAGCATAGACAGGCTATTCAAGATTTTTATCTCAGGGATGATGTAAGTAGAGTTGCAGCCGGGAAAAGAAACACTGTGACCTTGAAGAAGATAAAAAATCAGAGGCGCGTTTTGTTAGATAGTCAAAAAAATCTGTAGAAAGTCCACATGCAACCTCGTACTCGTACTTTTGTCAACTAAGGCCGTTTTGGGTTGGTCCACCCAAGGCTGTAGACAGGATGACTTGCCTCTGTAAGACCCATGAAAATTTCCAATTTCTCGTAGAAAAGCTGTTTGAATTGAAATTCATCCAAACAACTGATTTAGAGGAGATTACTGATGCATTGGTTTGTAACCAGGTTGGTTTGTAACCAGGTGTCTAAAGATTGTGCATATGGTGAATGTCCACAGTGTATGGAAAAGGTGTATCCTATCACTGGTCAACCTGGTGAAGAGTCGGTGTCCTACTGTCAGTGGTGCACGAAAAATGTGGAGTTTGAAAAAAATGGTGAGAAATCTACGTCTATCAATACTGTGAAAGAAACAGTCCAGTCCACGCAAATTGGCTTAGTACAGTCATTCCAGGAAAGTTTGTCAAAGATTAAGAAACATGTTTTCAACATAAAGTGGCAGTATGCGAACAAACAGAAAATCATTGAAAACTTGTCCGAGAATGAATGTCTGATACACATAGATTTCTCGGAAAACTATAACTGTAAATATAGTAAAGAGATACAGTCGGTCCATTTCGGAGGGTCTCACAAACAGGCATCACTCCATACTGGTGTTTTGTATGTCAAGATGGGCAGAGTCCAGGTTATTCCATTCTGCTCGATTTCTGACAATTGCCAGCATGGCCCACCTGGCATTTGGGGACATCTTCACCCAGTTCTCAACTTGATTCAAACTGACTACCCTGCGGTGAAAACTTTGCATTTTTTCAGTGATGGGCCAGCGACCCAGTATAAACAAAGGGCAAACTTCTACATGCTGTCATTGGAACCTTTTGAGAGGGGCTTCACTGCAGTTAATTGGAACTTTTTTGAGGCAGGGCACGGGAAGGGGGCTCCAGATGGGATCGGTGGCACCATCAAGCGCAGTGCAGACAGCCTTGTGTCGCATGGGAAGGATCTCCCTGATGCCAAAACACTCTACAATGAGCTTAAGTCCACCGACACCACTATAAAGCTCTTCTTTATTGAAAGTGCAGATATCGAAAGCAGGATGGAGGCACTGTCTGCTTTATCAATTAATACAGTACCTGGGACCATGAAGTTTCACCAGGTGATTTCTGTAGCACCACTTAAAATCAAGTGCAGGGAAGTCAGTTGTGTGTGTCAATGGAAAAAGGAGAATAGGTTGGATTGTGCCTGCTATAAGTTGAATGAAAAATCTCTTGTAGTGAACAGTGGTCCCATAACAAAAGCTCATTCTAAACCCAGTTCTCAGGTTGAGTCAATTGAAAATGTGATGATGCCCCAATTGCCAAGTGTGTCAGATGGAAACTATGAGCCCTTTCCCAGTGGTTCAGACCAGTCAGATATTGTGAGTGAAAATCCATGCAGATATGAAATTGATAGTTGGGCCGAATCGGTTAATGTCGTCCTGGGTATAACAGAAATATACCCAGGTTCAATGTCGTCCTACAAAACTATACCCTGGGTATAGTTTGATCTACAAAAGTATACCCAGTACCGTAGTTTTGAGCCTAGGTACGAATTAGGAATGGATGGCCGCCATTTTGTTTCTCGCTTCAACTAAGACGGCAGTTTTGCAAGCATTCAAAACATCAGTCAATATTGGCAGATTTTGTGCTCACCGATGGCATGGGTCAACTGTTGACATTTGTCTCAACACAACGGTCCAAACTTACCGCAAGTTAAGCTCACAGTTTCAAAGAAATGAGCAAACGAACAGAGCCGATCTGCGCCCCATATGTTTGCTCGGTGTCGTGTGTTCAGCTACGTCTGCGAGCCGTGCTGCGAGTACTATTGCGGATTTGAGTGACGATAAACGGCACGAAAATTTCTTTGATGACTGTCGGTACGATATATTAAAATGATGCCCGTCGTGTCGGGCGCTAGAGCGATGTTTTTCGACTTTTCATGCTTCTGCATGGTCATATGGCATTTGCAAGGACAATCTCGTCTTCAGGTGCTGTATCCAATCCTCGGTATACTTTTGTAGATCGAACTATACCCAGGGTATTGTTTTGTGGGACGACATTGAACCTGGGTGTATTTCTGTTATACCCAGGACGACATTAACCGATTCGGCGATAGTTGGTGTGTTATTATATATGACGATAAGCCATACCCGGGTAATATTTTGGAAGTTGGAAAAGATGGGGATTTGAGAGTTTCCTGTTTGCATAGAATTGGCAAGGATAGGTATCAGTGGCCCAGACCTCGCCCTGATATCGACTGGTATTCTCCAGACCAGGTACTCTGCCCGATTCCAGCTCCAGATGAGGATACTAGAAAGCGATATGTAGTGATACCAGAATCTGACTGGTATGAATGAACGTGCTGGTCGGGGCAGAGTAGGCCAACCTGATCAATAGTACCGGTACTTAAGCTATTGGAAGTGTTATGAGTGGTTTTGTCTATTGCTGTCAAGTTCATTGTTTCTGAGTTCCATCCCAAGTGGTTGTTTGTTCTTTGTTCTGTCAGATGGTTGATGTCTTTTGTCATTTGTGTATTAAAGCGTTTGTGCTTAAGTCAGTGGTGTTACTGGGTTTTACTGAAGTGATGAAGCCGTTGTGTTGGTGGTAACCCCTTGTAAACATGTTAAAACACGTTTACAAGGGGTTTCCACCATGTTTACAATTAAAATTCTGCTAGTATATGTAATACAGGTAGCTTACAGGTAGAATTGCAGCTAATAGAGTTGTTGTCTATTCCCGACTGTCAGCTTGCCCAGATAGTTGGGGTGAAATAGATCATACCTTTACCTAATCTGGTGTTCCGCCAGCCTTGGTGGAGTGTGACTTGGTCAATGAAGGGACAACTTATGCTTACCTAATCTGATCATACACTAACAGGTGGGCCTACAATCACTGACTCAGTCAATGCAAGCAAAAATTGTGCCCACACTCAAGAAGTAGCCATGTTATTTGATCATTCTTTTGAGGGTTTGACGAAGCTCTGAGTATTGTACTTCTATAGAGTCTTACATGACTGTTAGGCTGGACAGTTGAGGCCTAACAGTAAGCTCAAACTGTTTTTGAACTGTTAAAACAACTGTTGGCCTGCACCAAGCAGACGGAAGACACTGGGATGCTGTCACTCACAAAGAAATGTTCGCTTACCAAGAGGCTCACCATTGTATGGGAACGACAGTCCTGGCATAGCCACAGCCATGGCAGGTGTCATATTGTCCTATTCACAATGACATATCATTGATTCCTGAAAATTTCGACTGTTTTCATCTTGATAGTGGTAAAATGTCACCAACACAAATCTGATGCGTTTTCGCAAAATTAGATTCCCACCTCCCCTAGGCGTGAAAAAAGATTTTTGCGCAGATCTTTACGTCAGGGTGAACTGCAACATACTAATTCACCCCCCCCCCCCGCAATATTCAGTGAAAAGTTGGTTGGTTTTTACCAAACAGTATTCAAGAATTTTTTTTAAAAACCTGTTCCACATAACACGGTGAAACTTTCTTGAAAAGATTCTTTTAAAAGAATCGTTTAAAAGAAAAATAGGAGAGATTCTATGAACTGAATATTTTCTCGAAAAAACTTTTATAAAGTCCCCGATGCCCACGATAAAATATTGTTTTTAAAAAATCTTATAAAGCAAACTTGTACCCTCTGGAACTGGCATTAGACGCTTACATCAGCGCACCAATGGCTGGGTTTGTCGTCTTTGTCATGAGTGGTTGAGCCCAATGATTCTATTGTATGACGGTCAAATGGTTCACAATAGTAATTGGTATATTGTCTGCTTTTTTCTGTTACATGATATGAGTCCTCACAGATCATGGTAGATAAATGCAGTTACCAGATAATTATGAACCAATAGGCCTAAATGTAATCGTATTAGGTAAGCCTGTTACGGATGCACCTCTGCCATGGTATGATCTATTTCACCCCAACTGTCTAGGCCCCAAACAGTCACGAGTAGACAACAACTCTATTAGTGACTGTAGTTTTAGCCTTGACCAATGATGTCACGTCTATCCTGAAGGATAACCACAGCTGTTTGTTATCAACTATGTGGGCAGTGATGGGGGGCTATATAGGCCGGTGAATATGTAATCTTAATTGGTCAAAAATAATTCATATTATCCGGACTGAGTTTATTACATCATCTGTCCAGTCTCCCTTTTGCTTGTGTGACTGGTGAATAATTTGGTCAGTGGTGTTACATAGTGTCAGTGGTGTTACTGCTGTGTCAGTGGTGTTACTATTGATTGTTCAGTCCCTATTATCATCAAACCTGTCTTTATTTTTGTGACTGGCAGATTTATAGGTCCATTAGCAGTAGTCATTTATCCACATAAACATTTATGTTTTAAATATAAATATGTGATCTATACAGAGAGGTTATTGCTGTTCAAGACCGTCACGTTTCTCGTTGGAGGCCAAATAAATGGCTTTACAGACAATTCGCAAATCTACAGTGTACAAAATGATAATGTCACAGTTTGTTGTGACAGGAATACTGACTATCTAACCATGTATTGAAATCCCTTCACTTTCTGTGTTATACCCACCCCTTGGAAATTGTTTGGTAACACCACTGACAATTAACTGTGAAGCCATACCATTTGACCAGTATCTATGGGAATTCTGTCTACATGGGAGCTCAACTGTTGCGTAGAAAATTACATGCATATGTTATGTTAACACTTGCCAATAAAGTTAATTACTTTGAAATGACACTATTTTCTTCTTCACTGCCAAGCCAGTTTTATACGTTTTCAGTGGAATGACCCAATTTTATTGATGTTCTCGACCGATTTCTCAACAACAGCTTGGCAAAATTGGCATCCGTGTAGGCCCTACCACCATACATATTGTGCAAGGTGTAATTGACCAAACTGCGGAACGATGGTTGTACTGTTTGATGCCAGGCCCGTTCTCGCTCCTTCTCAATAATACCTCCATTATATTGTGCTATACATCAGTCGATTTGTCGTTCTTGTCGGTTTCAAATGATTGAAATTTTTCATATTTTACAGGAGTTGTATTTTTGAAACTGACAGAAATGTTTTTTAGCTTCGCTGGGCGAGTATTCGCCAGCGAAGCTTATGCTATGGTGCGAGCCATCTCCTATCCTGCTGTAGATTTCCTGTGTATTTTGCCGGACTACTTCTCAGGCACTGTGAGCTGGAATCTGCCTAATGCCATTTCTATTAGAATTTTGATGGCAGTACCCGCGGGATGTAGAGAGGACGACCGAAATGCACACTATGTGATAGGTATTCTTGCGCCGCCATTGTATAGTTCTCAGTGATCTACGCAGGTAAACGTGAATAAATTTCATGTTCCGCCGTGTCTATGTTTGTTATTGACAGTCAATAGTTACAGCACTGTGCAGTGATGGTCAACTGTTTGCCTGTAAAATTTCCGGACGGCTGCTGCTGCTTCAATGTCTGTGGCGGAGGAATCGCATACTGTCTGACAGCAGCAGAGGCTTTTCAACCTTAGGCTTGGGGCCTGCACGTTCGGCACGGCGGATAACCCTGTCCAGAATTTGTGCTTTAGATAGGATTAAAATAGTTCTTTTGTGCTGGTAATTGCGAATTACAACAAAATTTCGAAGTGAAATGAAGTTGAGTTCACCTGCCTTGAGAAGCCGTCAGATTTTTTTTTTTTTTTTTAGTTTCATGCTAACAATGATCGAGACCAATTCCACTCAGGCCTGTCTTAGCCATCCTCAACGAAGAGAATGTTCGACTGCCGAGGACAGCTGTGGAACAGGTCTGGGCCCATCATAAAACCTTGCTAGCTTAGTTGGCTGCTAGTTGTGTACATTGGCCTGTACAAACTAGGCACTTTAGCCGGCAGCTAAGCCTAGCAAGCAGTTTTATGAATATGGGCCCTGGACTACACAGTAGGCCTAGTAGTAGAAAACAACCTACCATACTACAACCTGCAATATTGTTTGTGCCAACTACTCAGCCCATACAGGTAATTCACTCAGCCCCTGCCCCCAGTGAAGCTCCCAGGCCGCCAGGCCTCTAGTTTCGTGGACCGGCTAACTTTGCTAAAATGATGTCTTTGCACGCGCCGCACGAGGAATGCCAGCTCATCAGACCTCCGTTACTTTATGCTGACATATTTTTTTACGACAGAGGAGTAAAGTTAGTCAAGGATAACAAAGGAGCTCGGGGAAAAGACCCCGCTGAACACGTGAACGCAGGGTAAGTAGTTGCCCCCACCCAGCCCAAACAAAATCACGGAAATGCAAAAAAGTCATGTGCGTTAGTAAAAACAAAAACGTAAACGGTTTTTCTCTTCCGCGGTATGAGACAGGTGAATGACACCGTTCATAGGGGGTGTCGCAACGGGTTTCCTAAATTTCCTAATTTTAACATGATCAATTTATTTTGCTCAGTTATTAAAAATCATATTCTGAGCTCGTTTCGAACGCTGTGGATTTCGACATTTCAGCTGTCGTGAAAACCTGGCGCAAACAAGGTCCATCGGACCTGTTTGCATTTCCTGTCAGAATGACATGTTTATGTCACGAACCCTGTCAGAATGACATGTTTATGTCACGAACCCTGAGTGAATCAACGAACTTCTTCCAGAACCAATATTTCTCATTAAGGGTTGTCAATAAATTTAATCATGTTGTTGGTCTTGGCGGCTGACCCGTGCACCTGGCCCTCTTCAAAAATTGTATAAATTCGGGCCCTCGGCACCCCTAAATTTCAGATTCCGATTTGATGACAACCGATTCATACGAAATAATACCGATTCATACGAACTCCACATCACCTTAGAAAAGTGAGCTCGAAGATAGAACGATCATGTAAGTGTTGCCTGTTTGAGTTGGAATCTCCTTGGCATTGCATTGCCAACTCACGGTTTGCAATGAAATGCCAAGATTCCCTTGTATATTTTGCCCATCGTATTATTACTAAGGGTTATGAAAAGTGACTCGAAATCTCGAGTTTTTGACGTAAAAAATCTGACTAACTGCACACTGAATTGAGAAAATAAGGCTCGGGGCACCTTCTTATGACGGTTCCCGAGGGCCCCCGAGCCTTATTTTCCCAATTTTTTGTGCAGTTAGTCAGATTTTTTGCGTCACAAATTCGAGATTTCGAGTAACTTTACATAACCCTTAAACCTTCTTGGATTCCTAACCGTCCCTAGTTGTATATATTTTCCTTTTTTCTGCTTGCGGTGGTAATTTAATAGTATTGTAGGGAACCAGCTCAGACTCGGTCAATAGCAGACATGGCTCAATCACGCAACCCTGAACAGGTTGATTGGGGCATGGCTCGCTGGTTCCCTTGAACCAGCGAGGGTAGCGTGTCTCCCGACGTAGGCCTTATCTCTTCCCAATTCCACGAGCGACGCTCTTCCGCTCATAAAAAAAGAGTGACGTACTCCCACTCGCGTAGCCTACCAGGGTGACGCATCACTCCCGCCCTGGTCACGGTGACGACCGTGAATGACGCGCCTGTATATACCGGACTTGTTTGTATAATAATTGTTAGTTTAGTTGCGAGTAACGGGAACGATGGAATCCACCAACTCAGACAAGAACCATAGGCCCACGAGCAATAATCTCCATTTTAAAGAATTATGTATTTTGGCAATAAATTTAGGATCGGGGAGATATCATTCTTGCATTGGTCCTTCGGTAGTGTAGTTTGGGTGTGTTTGACGTCATGGAATTGCATCTTCTGTGACGGCGATCTCACAGCTAAACCTGTAGTGTATACAAAACCCGCCGTGTGGGCGCAGCCATCTTTGGTGCAATGCATTATGTCCATAAATTAGCCAGGACTCTGTATAAGAATGCGAAAAAATTGTCAAATATTTCCTAAAATCTCTCGTAGTGCTGGTAGTAGTGTTATGAACATCCAGGCGTGTCACTGAAACGGCGTTGTTTTCGAAGGGATAAGACAAGCATTTTTCTATCAGGCCCAGAAACGTTTCTTGACAAAGAATCTTTTAAACCAGCTGACATTATACATTCTTAGTGGCCTGGTGCCAATAAGGAGGTTTTTATTTCAATCAGGCATTACTTCTAGTATGCGCGCGTCAGCAACTTCAGCTTTGTTGTGAGCATAACTATACTTAGTAAAGTTAGTCAAGGATAACAAAGGAGCTCGTGCAGATTCCACGGGGAAAAGACCCAGCTGAACACGTGAACGCAAGGTAGGTAGTTGCCCCCACGGAAAATCACGGAAATGCAAAAAAGTTATATGCGTTAGTAAAAACAAAATGTAAACGGTTTTTCTCTTCCGCGGAATGACACAGGTGAATGACGCCGTTCATAGGGGGCTAATAACAATAATAATAATAATGTTCCATTTTTGTCCTTTTTAAAGTGCCTAGATTTCATGTGTTTTAAAAACGATTTGAATCAACACATAGAATTCGCTGGATCGGACCTAAGCCTAGTTTATACTTCGACGCAAGATAATCGGCGTCCGACGCCCGATCAAATCTGGACGCCGACTTCGCAGAATTGATTCACAGTCCAGCGTACTTTAGCGACGGCGACCTGTTATGAAATTACTCAAGTAATTACAGCCTCGCGATTGGACGCCGACCAAATCGCACGACGGGGTCGGCGTCGAACGCAAGATCGTGCGTCGGTCGCCAGTGATGGTCGTGCGTCGAACTACAAGGCTTTATGCGGATGGCAGGTCACACTGCGATTGCTTGCGCTGCGACGGAACAGTCGGCATCAAGTGTCGCAAGCACGGTCAGGTCACAAAAACGAAAAAAAAGCGTACGATCATGCAGGGTATGAAAACGCTGATCACTGATTGGTTAACTAAAATAGACCAACTTTCGGATAATCGCACGACGTCGCAACTCAAGTCAGGTCGACTGCGACTGGATTACGCCCGTCGGGATCATGATTCGTCGTGGCGCAGAAGTTCAACATGTTGAACTCTTGCGATCCGTGACCTTTTTGGTCGGCGACTGATTCCGATCGTCGCAAGTGAGACGCAACTGCAGTCATGTCACACCAGATCGGCGACTGATTTGTTCCACGATGTCGTGCCTCAGTCGCAAATCTGAACAAATTATTTACAGCCTATTTGCCGCATCGCGTCGCACCGCAAGTGTGAACAGCTATGGGATTAACAGTGGAAACAATCAGGCGCGAAAAATTTCGCATCGCACCGCGCCTGCGGTGTAAACGAGGCTTTATTAATCAGTTAGCTATGTGCACACAGAGCTTAGTGCTTGCGCGATCTTAGCCGCAAGCCTCTTCGAGAGGACGCAAGGCCCAAGAAATCTCTGTCTGCACCTGAGGCCGCAAGCAGTTAGTGCTTAGCGTCCCTTTGCGCAGGCGGAATCGTAAATATCAATTTTTTTTATATTTAGAGGACTGCGTGGTTGCAAGGTTTCGCTGCGGCTAAGATCGCGCAAGCACTAAGCTCTGTTTGCACATAGCTTTAAGGTACTTCGCCATACGGCCATATCTTTTTTGTTTGCTATCTGACTGGCAAAATAGGCAAAGTCCAATGATTTCTCCTAAAAACATTATGCATAGAAAAGGTGCCAAATTTGCCAAAATTTAACTCGTCATTCACCAGTTCGACCAGTTTTACTGCGCATGTATCAGCTGAGGAGCTGTTCCAACTCGAGACTTATCGGCGTCCTGGGGGGACCGCATAGAAACTCCGCTAGTGACTAGCGGGATCGGTCGATAGTGAACGGAGCCTTAGCGGAGGTTCTATGCGGCCACTTGTCGACAGTGAGCGCATAGAAACCCCGACAGCTGGCGGTCCACTAGCAGTACCGATATGGAGGACGCATAGAAATTCGCCAGGCTGTCGGCGACGCTGTCGCCAGGCCAAATCGCTGGAGGAACTAAGAGCACCTCCGCTTGTAATTGTAGAGGACAATTCGTCGACCTGTGGCACGTAGAAGCAGATGCATTTTTTGATTTTCATGAAGATGTGCCTCACGAGAGAAATTTTCGTCCGAGAATTAACCTGCACGAGGATTTTACTGATGATGAATTCATGAGAAAATATCGACAGCTAGAGGCCCGCTAGCAGTAGAGGACGCAAAGAAATCAGCCGGCACTGTCGGCGACAGTAAAATGAGCGAGGTCACCGCATATCCTTGCGAAGTGGGCCACCTATTACGAAATTCCGAGGGGGGAACAATGGAAATGCGTGTGGGGCCCACGACGGCAGCGCGATACGCAAACTTCCAACAGCTTGTCGGCGGACTTCACTAGCGGGGTCCTATCGACGGTTCTATGCGGGCTCGAGAATTACCCCGATACGGTATCGGGCGACAAGGTCCCGCTAGGGACTAGCGGGCCGTTCACTAACGGAGTTTCTATGCGGTCCCCCCTGGACTTCTACCGTTGCCCGAATTCTCCTGTCGTTAGTATTTAAAAATGCCATTGCGGTGCTTGAAATCACAAACTGCGCACTCCACCGAATTTTCGGTTTGCTGACAGCTGTTTCAGCAAATTAATTGGAAGAATGCAAATACCTGAACATCACTTGTAGATCACAATTCGACACCAGAGGCCGAGAGAAACATCACGCAAGTCAAGACCCGCCAACATTTTGATATGAAGACAACCCTGTTCATCGTTCTTGTGCTGTTTGCTGCTGCATTTGCAGCCGAAGCCGAGAACGACGACGTTTTGGAGAGGAAGACAAGGGTGTACTGCTTTTTTAGACTACGCAGGGACATAGACCCGTAAGTGTTATGCCAATTCCATTTTTTTCGTAAAGTCACTGACCAAACGCGGTCAACTCGTCATTCAGCCCGGTCTTTCGATTTGTGAGGGGTGTTACCCGATTCAACATGTTGAAATCTGCTGAAAGCTGAAAGGTGTTGAACGTTGTTGAAATCTGTTGAACCGTCTAAACCCCCTTCCAACACCTTTCAACAGGTCTTTCAACAGTTTCCAACAAGTTTCCTAAATAGCTTCATGTTCCTATTTCTGGCAACATGTTAATTGAAAGCTGTTGAAAGACCGTGTTGAAAGGTGTTGAAAGGGGTTTAGACGGTTCAACAGCTTTCATCAGCGTTAACAACATTCAACACGTTTCAACAGATGTTGAATCGTGTAAACCCCCCTTGAAAACACTCCTACCCCATTGGGTTTTGCCGCAAATGTTCAACGTGGTGTGCGTTACAAGGGCCGGTTATACCTCAGTCACATTTCTACCGATTCTGCCAACTATGTGTTTCCGACGCCCGAACGGGCTGAAAAAAGGAAAAATGGCAGGTTGGCGGCCAATGGCCCAAGGACATCTACGGCTGCCCTGAGGTCGGTATCGCGCGCTTAGGTGATCGGAAAAAAATAACTCGGAGTTATTTTCTTGCGGCGAGTAGCGGCTGAAACCCAGCTCGCTAGGGGATCCTTCATAATCCTTGACACGCCCGTCGGGCTCCCACCAGCCACCCGTCAGTCCCCCACCAGGCACCGGGTAGATCGGACGACTTTTGGCCGTCACCCGGGGGCCCAGATATCGTCCGGACACTGGTCGAAGTCCGACAGGTATCCCGCCAGCCGCCGACGGGTGCGCTACCGAGTCCCCCTCCGATGTCCGATTGCCGGACGGGCAGTGGGCCGATACTCACTCGGGCATTAGTGGGTACCGGACGGTATCGACCAATCATTTTTCAACTCGTCGGAAAAAAATCCGACAGACAACGGCCGATTACTGGCCAGTGTCCCATGGGAGATGCCCGTCGAAACTATCTTATTCAAGGATATGTGAAAGATACGTGGGAAAATCCCAACCGGAACACCGGGACCAAATCCCGCGAGATATTGCGAGACTTGGGTTTGGGATTTAGTCCCGGAGGAAAAATCACCGCCGCCATCTTNCCAATGAGCTAATCATTTTCAACATCAGATGCCTCCATGATGACGTAATCAACATATCAGACTTGATATTTTGTCCGTCACGCTTTTATCTGATGTCATAACTCGGCTCCTTTAGCACTAGAGAAACAGAAACAAGTTCTACCCTTAGGTTTTCATACCCTAGGAATCGAATGGACTGAATACTTTTGATCTGAGATGTAGGGGTCATGGTGATATCGATATCACAAATTTGATATTTTGGGATAACTTGCCATATTGTCAACTGAGCAACATGAAACAAGTCTTAGTTCATGCCTGCTGATCCAAGGACTGGACTGTGTTAAAATTCTCAGCCTCACGTGTCCGGGTGATTGAAATATCATGAGATTTTGATATATCAAACTTGATAATTTGAAATATCTCTGCCAGTGGTAGCGATAGAGGCATGACATCACCCATACTTAGGTTATTGATGATGCCCATTTCGATTATGCAACGACCTTGATGATCAGAGGTCAAGGTCAAGGTCAAACTTGATAATTTGAAATATCTCTGCCTGTGGTAGAGATAGAGGCATGATATCACCTATACTTAGGTTGTTGATGATGCCAATTTCGATTATGCAACGACTTCGATAATCAGAGGTCAAGGTCAAACTTGATAATTTGAAATATCTCTGCCTGTGGTAGAGGCAGAGGCATGATATCAGACAATACTTAGGTTATTCAGAATGCCCATTTCGATTATGCAATGACCTTGATGATCAGATATGGAGAGAGGACAAAATGTACCTAGGACAAAAGGTACCATTTATCTGGGTACCTTTTGTCCTAGGTACATTTTGTCCGGGTACCTTTTATCCAGTACCAATTGTCCGGGTACATTTTGTCCTAGAACCATCAGATATCAAGATCAATTTCGGGATGAGTTATTGGCATGAGATCAAGTTCTATGGGCCTCATCGTAATCCATCAGTCAATGTACCCTGATCTCTGTCAATGTATCCTGATCGCCATCAATGTATCTGATCTCTATCAACGTGTCTTGATCTCTATCAATGTACCATTCATGTACCGGAAGAAGCACCTGCACATCGGGAACCATTTGACATTTACAATGTCATCTTGTTCTAATGTTGAGTTTATTTTCAGAATTTAAAGATGTGGTCCACAAAGGTTTTGACCCAAGAATTCAGACGAAGGAAATTGACAAAGTGTTAGACTGGAAGTCTTTCGTTCTGCCAGTGCTACCCTCCCCTTTTACCGGACATACAAAGTCCCATATTTTCAAATTCATCAAAGTGGATGGAAGCACACGGATGTTCCACAAGTGCTGGTATCATGAAGAATGGCTTCCACAGCACACTGTTGGATATGTTTGCCTGAAGGTAAACCTACTTAATTTTTACACATGCAATTTTTCATATGCAACTTCATGCAACTTGTTGCATAAACCTGATGAGACTAAAAAGTTTCATAAAAGTTGCATGTGTAAACGCATATGCAACTTGTTGCAACTCGATCACGCTGGATGTTGCATCGATTTTTCTATGTGTAAACCGTCCCAGGCAGTTTGCAACAAGTTGCAAGTTGCAGCAACTTGCAACTTGGTGCAACCTAGTGTAAACCGCCCTTAACTTTTACACAGTGTATCATGTCTGAATGCAACTTTGCCATTGGAATTTCATTGCAAAGCATGTATTAGACTGAACTCCCCTTTGGGATGATGAACTCCTCTGAACTTAAACAACTCGACATATTGTCCACTGAATCATGTGAGATATCAACTTGCAAGGACAGTAGAGGATGAGGAGCACTAAGCTGAAAGTGTCAGTTGAAATACATGTATCACAGTGTCACAAATAAATGCATGTATGTAAATATTCTTTTAACAGACTCGAAGTAGATTAACAAATCTTACTTGAAATTCATTTTCCAGAAACAACCGGAGGGAACCCAACCAATTGTAAAGCCGTCAACTGAAAGAATGGAATTGGGCAGTCTCATTAAAGACTTCCCAAGCTACTACAGGAGACTATCTTCTGAAGCACAGAGTTGGTGGGAACACTTCTTTGAAGACTTAACGCAAGTGAGTTACAAAATGTATTGTGTGTGTTACTAGACATACCGGTACACTGTGTTCACACTAGCACTTAAATCCAGACAATATACTTTACAAGGTCACAGAGGCAAAAGTTAAGGGCCGTATGCACCAAACGAAGATAATCTTCAACTCGGGTTGAGCTACAACTTTTCAATTGTTCAGGTTTACTGGGGTATGATCTGACAATGGAAAAGTTGTGGCTAAACCTGAGTTCAAGATTATCTTTGCTTGGTGCATACGGCCCTTAAAGTTTTGCAATTTGGTTGCACTTTTTATGATAAATTTACCTAGTATATTGTAACCTGGTGTGATCATATGTATCTATGTGCCTCTATCTACATTTACAGCAAATTTTCATAAAATTGGACATCTTATACATGTATACGTTGTATGGTTACCATTAGTTTCCCCGAGGATCCAGTGATACGGCTCAAATTGATACGGTTCATCAAGAAGTTCTATTTTGGACTGTTTGTGTCAACATTATGCATTAATTGTATTGTATTGTAAACTACATTATCACTATTCACCAGTAGGAATAACTGATTATGATAACCGACCTTCGGACGCCGGCATGATCTGCTAGCCGCACCAAGAACTTATTGTGATCGGCAGGTTGGGGAAAAGGTCCAAGTTGATGACATGACGCCGATGATTATGGTAGGGTAAGTGGATCCTTTCCAAGCAGGCCCCAATGCCCCTATCACACCAAACTAGTTCTCAGTACGTCCTTCTAGTGTGAGAGTAGATTTATATGGATTGCTTGAAGGTACTGTCACACCAAAGTAGTTGTCCGAATGTACTGTCCCGTCCTAAAAATCGTAAAACGAGCTAGAACGTGTAACATTGGCCAAATAATGTCTAAAATATGATGCTAGTTCGTTCATAAATAGTCCTCAATACGTCCATCTCGTCTTTATCCCGTCCGCAGTCCGTTTGTATCAAGTTCAGATTGGGTGAAATTGCTCGTTCACCTCATGAGACAGCGTTTCCAAGCAGTCCAAACCCGTCCGTAGCCGGTTTAAACCCGTCCTGAACTGCATGTATATCTACCTCCTCCTAATAGAGTTGTTACCTATTCAGGACTGTCTTGCTCATCGGATTGTCCAGAGAAATATGACATAACACTATTGTATAAACAGCGCCCAATGTTTTGTGTCTGATTTCAATAAGTCACCTCAGATCCCCCGGTAAGTGACCGAGCAGGGATGTGGCTGTGATGATCTAACAGGACAATGAAGAGTAACAATAGGCCCACGACAGTCTGAGTGACAGTCTGGCCATTGTATAGACCCTGTACTGTCATGAATGACTGTCTGGAAGGACTGTCTGAGTGTCAGCCCAAGACTGTCTTTCGATTGTGGCACACCCTGGTTCAGTTCATTATGCAAGTGCTAAAAGTTCACTGGCCAGGCTTTTTTTACCAGAGCCAGTTTTCCCCCTTTCAAACTGTTATTGAACTGTTGGGCCAACACCGATTACACATTGAATACACAAGTCCACAACTGTTATGTCCCGGACTGTTGTTGTATTACTGTTGTGGTGACAGTCTGGGAAGAGTTTTTGGAGAGTGCAGGTGGCTCTGGTATAAGAAACAGAAGACAGCGATCTAAGGAATGCAGTGTGGTAACAGTAGAGGAGACAGGAATATTCATGGAGATCCTGAAAATAGAATTTATCTAAGATCCTTAAACATCCATCATGTCTTGAAAATTTTATATGCAATCCCAACCTGAGTGAAGAACAAACGATGGTGATTTGCTGGTGTAACACAGGTGGAACAGGGATCAAAGTCCCCCTGGAATCAAAGTCCGGTCTTATTGTTCAGCAATGGATTAGAATATATATGGCTATGGAGACCATGGCCATTCGAATATAACCTCACAATAGCGAGCTAATGGGTCATATGAATAAAGACTAGTAAATGCTTTTACTTGAATTTTTCGATACAAATGTACTAGGTAATACTGTACAAATCTGAAGTAAAAGCATTTGCTAGTCTTTATCCATATGACCCATTGTTTGGCGGACTTGCATTCCAAGGACGTTGATTCCTGTCACACCTGTCTAGTAGGTCTGCGATCATTATTTTCCTCTCCAAGCAGTTTGAAACATGTGAGGTAAGAGCTGAAGTGAATGAAACACAACAATCACAAGCCTGTGACCTGACGGTGTCAGGATAATGCCATTGATCACTTGGTTGTTATGTCGCTGCTTGAGTTATTACGACATGATTGGTGATTACTAGGCATATTACATCATAACTTTGGGCCTACCTAGGGAAAAGTTTGATCGTTCCCAACAGTTATGGGTTGTCAACAACTCTATTTTGGACTGTTTGTGTCAACATTATGCATTAATTGTATTGTATTGTAAACTACATTATCACTATTCAACTCTTTCAGCAGGGGGTGTCTTGCATTTGCAATCATGACAACCAGTGATTGCGAGTCCGATTATTGCAAGAGTTAAAAAAACTTGGCTGTGTAATGGTATCACATTCCCATTGGTGTGATTGTGATTGCAGTGACTAAAAATCTTAGTTTATGACAGTAAAACCTTTTTTTCAAAATCTTATTGGAATGTAATGGTTTTGTCGATTCACCTCGTGTATGATGTCATACAATGTCTGCTTTCATGCATTCATTGTAAATATACCGAAGGTAACATTATCACCGAATTTTTTTAGCATTACAAGGTGCCTTTCATGTGCAGTGTCCTGTCAACCAGGGGTTGTGAGTTCGACTCTCGCCAGAGATAACAAACTCTGAATGTGTTCTACCACTCACTTTGATTGTGACAGTCAACAGATGTCTTCAACATATTTCTAAATATGTATTGAAATTTGGCATAACTAAATTGTGAAATTCACCTCTGTGTATGTCATGCAATGTCTGCTTCATGCGTTCATTGTAAATACCGAAGGTAACATTATCACCGAATTTTTTTAGCATTACAAGGTGCCTTTCATGTGCAGTGTCCTGTCAACCAGGGGTTGCGAGTTCGACTCTCGCCAGAGATAACAAACTCTGTGGTGTAATGGTATCACATTGGTGTGATTGTGATGTTGCAGTATATTGACTATGGCACTGAATCTCCTCTTACCATTCATTTTGATTGTGACAGTTAACAGATCAGATGTCTTCAACATATTTCTATGTTGAAATTTGGCATAACTAAGTTGTGAAAATCACTTTTGTGTATGTCTTCATGCATTCGTAAATACAAACACTCACTTTCCAAATTTTGAAACATGAGGTGCCTTGCATGTGCAATTTTACTGTCAGGTGACCAAAACAAGCGGGTTATTTTTTCTTGCCAGAAGTAAACTGAGATGACGTTAGAAGAAAGGAATTTCAGTCACAACAATCTAAGCGACACCATGTGGCGCTAGTACGGTACCCGCCTCATTGGCATGAAGTGGTATCGGTTTCTTACTCCATTCAATCATATTGGTACATGTATGACACACTCTGTGTGAGCTGCTGCACAATCCTGTCCGCAGTCAGACGTAGGCTACTTCACTGCGGACAGTGGTAGACCTTGCATGAGTACTGCGTATATTTCTAGATCGTGTTATGCACGGCTGGCATAAAATAGTTTCGCAGTAACTCACGCGGAGTGTGTCCCTCATGAAAAGTATGGGTGTTCATTCTAATCACTTATTTACTTAGGAAGAAAATGCAGTAAATGCAGACTAATAATTGCTTGTCTGTTATGTCATGCAGATAAATGATGAACAACAATGTACAGATGTGCAACTCCTTGTCGAAGCTGTCAAGCAGCACAGAGCGAGAGAAGAAGAAGTTGTTCTGCCAGAGAACCTGATAGAAATAGAAGAAGGATTCCAGAGGAGTTGCCCTCCTGTGAGTGAACTACCAGTTGTATCTCTTGTCTGTCTTTGACTAGCCATATCACAATATCAAAATTTATGCAAAAGTGCTTGCCGTTCATTGGAATTCCCTACCGGTACACTTTTAAGCTCATACTGCATGGCAACATTACATTACGTAGTGAGCACAATGGAACCAGTTTAATTTAAGCGGAATGTATGTCTGTTAGGTGCAACGAATATGGTTTACAGAATTTTGATTTGATTAGACGTAACGTGATGTAGATAACTGTACGACAGTAAATTTACATGTGTGCACTTATAAATATCCTTCCTTTCATGCATTTTATGCATGTTTGGCCTGGCTTAGGCCTACTGGATATAGCATAATCATAAAAAACATAACATAACGGGAGTACTCATTATTTCCATGCCCACCATGACAATGTCTTGGATTCCTAGTTTCTTGATATGCAGGGGTTAGAGCTGACACGTGCGGAAACCAGAAACAGAAAATTTGGGTTTTTTTGACTAAAAAATAAATGCACAATTTACTTGCATAACATCTCTCTTCAGATACGGATCGGTGATCAGGGGCCACAGGAGGAGGAAGAACATGAAAGGTCAATGATTCAGCCTGGGGAAATGGCTGCCGTATATACCGACACAGCTGATTCTAGACCATGGATTGGGAAGGTTATGGCAAAGGAGGATGACAACCTTCATTTGCATTGGTTTAAAGGAACGTACACAGGAGTCTGGCGACCTGAGTATCGTATCGTGTCTGGAAAGAAGGTGCCCTGGATAGACATAATTCCTATAGACAGCATCATTTACTGGGGCTTTAAATTGACAGAAAAGGGGGCCACACTGCCAAAGAAGGTAATGCGGACAATTAGAGAACGGTATGAAGATGCTGATGATGTTTAAAAGGCATGGACAAAAGTTTATCTATAGCTGATACCTTGAACATTTCAAATACTACTGTGTCGTATTTGATATAATACAGGAAGTCGAATTCCAGAGGTTTAAGCAAATTTTCGTCCCCAACGGGGGTCTTCTTCAAGCTCGCACTTTCTAGTCGAGCTACCAGAAGTGTACCTTGACTAGAAAGTGCCAGCCTGAAGAAGACCCCGATTGGGGTCGAAAATTTGCTTGAATGAACCTCTACCTATAGAATTCGACTTCCTGTATTATATCAGTTATGTGTCGATCTTTGTGCCTTACTTTGTGGTGTCGTATTTGACTTGGTTCTTCAATATGATGAAACTAAGTCGCAACTAAATTGTAGCTTATATCAGACAATAACCTTAAAATCAAAAGGGGCTGTTCACTTTCGAAACCATTTTCCCAACTAATTCTTCATTATGTTGCAGTTGTTTGATTTTCATGATAACTTCAGGTACCGGTACAGTGTTTTGTAGTGAACTACATAATCATGAAAGAAAAATGTGACATCAGCTTCATTAATTAGGAAAACAAAGAGCATTTGCAAAATGTCCAAAATCAGCATGAAAACAGTGAAATTATTCCCTAATGTTTGTTCTGCTGGGAGAGTAATGGTATTATTTATCATTCATCAAAAAATCATTATTAAACATATTGGTCATTACTGAAATATTTGCATAAAATGTGTGATTTTCTTCATTTCTGGACCCCTATTTAAAGCCCCAGTCACATATCTACTCCGGGGCCCGTACGGCGAGTAAAAAGCGACATTTTAGCCAATTTCTACGGTGCCCAGTTTGATCCAGTCTAATTTCCGCATATCTATTCAGGCGATTTCGGCATAATTCATCTTACATCCGAGTTGCAGTCTCTGAAATCCACAGCAAGCCGCTGGGTGGGGAAAATCGTACGGCGCCC
>NMRB01004466.1:26300-37025 GCA_002633025.1 Notospermus geniculatus
ACGTTTTCCAAACCTCCGTGTCAAAATGGCTGACTCGGAAGAAAATGAACAGGACAGGCTACAAAAATCGAACACAGGAGATAGAAATGTCATCGAATCGGAGTAAGTAAGGCGTACAGTCGGATCTCAGTGGTCTACTGCAGCTCTCTGAGAAATTTGGTGTTGTAACTCATTTTCGTTAACGAGTTTGAGCTGTAAAACCAGCGCGGTGTCATTGCTGAAAAAATGGCACCGGCGTCGACCGTAGGCCTAGTCGAGACCACGGTCTTTTCATGCAAGAACTCTCGTACCACGTGTACCGTAGGCCTAAACAGGCTGTAGACTTGTTACTGTTGTAATACTCATAGGCTGCATCATCATGATATATAGCTACGGGATGTAGGTAGGTCTACACGCCACACGGTCATGACGTGGACGGGGGACGTCGGTGCAATTTTTTCAGCAATGACACCGCGCCGATTTTACAGCTCAAACTCGCTAACGAAAATGAGTTATGGTATCCTCTGGTATCCTATGGTACCCTATGGTATTTATGGTATTGTATGGTACCCATGCCATGGTATTTTACGGTACTATGGCAGGGGTTCTGCTGGAATAATTTATTTTGTAGCCAAATCTGTAATTTTTTTTATTATTTTGAAGCTTTTTTCAACGATACATTGTAATTCCTTTGGGAAATTTGTAGCCAATTAGTTATTTCCTTAGCCACTGAATTAAAATAAAAATTAGCAAATGGCTACAATGGCTACTGCCAGCAGAAACCCTGCTATGGTATTAATTTATGGTACTTATGGTTGCCATTTATGGTACTATTGTATTTTATGGTACTCTATCATACTGTAAATTTATGGTACTTATCATGGTTCCCTTTTAAGGTAGCCTGATGAAGCCATGTGGATAATTTCCTGTTGTTTTATCTTGTACGTTTTTTTCTTCAAGATTTTCAGTCTAAAGCATGTGATCCACTTTTAAATGCAACCAGTAACAAAAGTATTTTCATTCAAACTTTAAGCCCCGCAGTATTGAATTTTACGGTATTTTCAAAATGTTAGGAGAGTGGAGGTTGAGGTCTCAGGGCCTCGTGAAGGTCTCCAAAATGCTTGCCTGATACTTACTTTTAATAACCAAGGCAGAGTTTTCAACAGAGAGTGAAAAAACTGCGTAGGGGAGCTCTAATGCATTGAGATAGAGCGCAGTACATTTTTACACTACGCTGACGTCGTGACGTCGTCAAGAATCGCGGCGACGATTTGCGTTTTTCAGATTCAATACAGTGGGGCTTTAACAGATTTTCCATCAAATGGCTTCATCAGAGCCCGTTTGAGTTATTTCTTAACTTACGATTAGTATAGCTATAACTTAAGCTTTGACGCGTAACAGGTTTCACTGTTAAGCTCGCACTTCATTTGAGTTATTTCTCAACTTAATCTTAAGCCTTGACTCGTAACGGATCAGCTAGGCCTATTGTAGGCAACACAGGTTTCACTATCAGGCTCACAGATGGGGGAGACAACGCAAATTTCTTGTCAGAATTTGGAGATAGGCCTATCTCGCGCTCAATCAACTGCAAGATTTGGCGAATATTCTCCTTGGCAAAACCAAACCATTTCTGAAATTCCTCATCGGGATAGTGGGTTATTCTGGTCCCGGATTACTCCTTCTGGATACTCCCCTGTGCAATGGATCAAGAGCATCCACAACTATCTTCCATGTTGACATTGATGGCAGGAGCGGACCGAGGATTTGGGAAAAGGGGGTGCCTTCTGCTAGGACAGTGAAATTTGCGCCAAATTCCAGAATTTCACATCGATTTTACAGATATTTTGGTTGAAAGGGGAGGCAAGCGCCCGGCGGCCCCCTTGGGACCCGCGCTTGTTGAAGGTACGCCTTCAAATTCGAGGTGTACGAGTTAATCCATAACTTAAACCACCCTCCGATGTGGTTTAAGTTTTTGTGGGGTTTAAGCCAGACTTGAAGCTTAGCTTTAGTTGGTGCATATCGACTTCAAGTTTAGTTCGAACTTAAGTTAGACTTAAGCTCAATTTCGGCTTAAGCCACAGTGGTGCATACGGGCCCAGGTGTCCAACCCGGAAGTTCACTGTCAGATGAGCGAACAGCCTTAATCTATAACTTAAACCTACCCCTTGGGTGGTTTAAACTTTGCAAGAGCTTAAGCCCAACTTCTGGATCAACTATGATTGGTGCAATGGGATCAAAATTTAAGCTTGAGCTTAAGTTGGACTTAAGCCGAATTGGGGCTAATCAGATGTTGGTGCATACGGGCCTAAGGCTTCCGTTACATAGAAGTGTACGGTATATGAAAATGCCATTTAACAAAGGCTTCAAGTGGATTCACGACCGTGAAGCCATTGTTAACCGCGGTATTCGTATACAGTATA
Organism: Notospermus geniculatus; assembly: GCA_002633025.1. Classification (NCBI taxonomy): domain Eukaryota; kingdom Metazoa; phylum Nemertea; class Pilidiophora; order Heteronemertea; family Lineidae; genus Notospermus; species Notospermus geniculatus. The sequence continues at coordinate 28,700 of NMRB01004466.1, forward strand.
GTTCTATGTAAAGGAAGCCTTAAGGTATAGTGGGCCTACCTTTTGAAGTTACATTCGGGGAAAACTGCTACAAAAATTGCAATAGAATTACAAAATATTCAAGATATCAGGTATTGATAAACATCAGTCAATGCCTGTGCATTGCGATTTTCAGATCTCCGGTGTGAGCCTGTTGTAGTTCAGCATCTGGTTGTCCGTTGTTGTCTGTTGACTTCATCGTCATTGTAGTATGCTACCAGGGGACGTTTCATAACAGCTTGGGCAAATGACAAGAAACTTCGCACATAATTGACATTCACTTCTCTATACCACGGCATTGTGCACGTCACCCGTTTTAATATGAATGAGGACATAAGGACCCGTTTAAACTTTGCAAGAGCTTAAAAGCCCAACTTGTGGATCAACTATGATTGGTACAATAGCATCAAATTTTAAGCTGAAGCTTAAGTTGGACTTAAGCCGAATTGGTGCTAATCTGATGTTGGTGCATACGGGCCTTAAGGTTGATTGGTTTATTGGCCTGCTGTTGGAAGTTCATTGACATACTATGATGATGTGTGACGTACCGGTCAAAATAGAAAAGCCACGAGCCGCGCCCCGTAAGTTTTAACACGTGATCAATAAATCCAACAAAAGATGAATCAGTTCAGCCTATCAGTGTAACAGGCATGGTGACCTTCTCGACATCGGTGCACAAAAGGACACAATACCCTGCCCTGGCAATTGGTCAACCGTATTCAACTTTGGGTAATGATGGGTTGGACTTGAGGCGAGGACTGCATATCTGGCACTGGTCTTAGAGAAGTGAATGTGAAGTATGCCCTTGGGTATGATTTGATCACTCAGATCGGGAACGATATTGTTTTTGGTCATGGTGTGTCTGTCTGTCTGTGTGTGTGTCCGGTCTGTCACGCCTCCATATCATATCACCTTCAGCAGCTACAGCTCTGGTAACACATCCTACCCCTCGGTTTGTCAACCTGGGCAATCCAATGAGCTAAATCATGTTCAACATCAGGTGCCTTCATCATGGTGTAATCAACATATCAGACTTGATGCAGATATTTCATCAGTCTCGCATATCTGATGCCATAACTCGGCTCCTTGAACGCCTAATGCAATGGAAATAGGTTCTACCCTTAGGTTTTCATACCCTAGGAATCCAATGGACTGAATACTTTTGATCTGAGATGTTGGGGTAATGGTGATATCGATATCATTAATTTGATATTTTGAGATAAACTTGCCATATTGTCAACTGAGCAACATGAAACAAGTCTTAGTTCATGCCTGCTTAAAATCCAAGGACTAAGCTGTGTTAAAATTCTCAGCCTCAATTGTCCGGGTGATTGAGATATCATGAGATTTCGATATATAAAACTTGATAATTTGAAATATCTCTGCCTGTGTTAGAGATAGGGGCATTATATCACCCGTACTTTGGTTATTGAGGATGCCAATTTCGATTATGCAATGACCTTGATGATCAGAGGTAAAGGTAACTTAGGTCAAACTTGATAATTTGAAGTATCTCTTCCTGTGGTAGAGGTAGAGGCATGAAATCACCCATATTTACGTTATTGAGGATGCCCATTATGCAGTGACCTTATCGATCAAAGGTCAAGGTCAAGGTCAACCATGAGATGAGTTAATGGCATGAGATCAAGTTCGGTGGGATTCATCGTTGTAGTTCATCAGTCAATGTATCCAGATCTCTGTCAATGTATCCTTATCTCTACCAATGTATCTGATCTCTATCAATGTATCATATCTCTATCAAGGTGGATATCTTGGATTTCGTATTAGACTGTAACAACATCTTAGCACATACATTAAGAATAGCACAATGTTTCTATTTTACCAACATTGTGCCAGAATATTCCAGGGGCGACCGCCACGAAACTACGATAGCACTAACAGGGCCTAACAGAGAAATTCTGTAATGGTAAAAGCCATTGCATACTTCTCTGTTATAGTGCGTTGTGGTATGTTCTCCCATAGGATTTTTTGGCTAAAGTTGATTTTTTTACTGTTTTGGCTTCAGTGAGGTTATAACTGCCCAAAAATGACGGGGTGCAAATTTTCTGACCCATCCCTCATTCATAAAGGGTGTTTAGCCTAATCAGCATACAAATTCCGCATTACACAGGTTAAAGGCCTAAAAAAATATTGTCTGAGATCTGTATGGTGCTTCACCAAAGACGTTTACCCGCACGATAATCACACGTGTACAACTTTCGTGAGTTATGTCCAAGAGGACAAACGAAATGTTAAACGATCAGGCCTGTCTATAATTTGTCCAACAATTTCTTTGGTCCTCGCACACTAAGCTGCAGGAAAGTAAAGGCGGTGACAGACTGGTGCGTAAGCAGTGCGTCCAAAAGCGTTCAACCAATCAGGCAGGCGGTAGCACGGACCAAAATACCTGCCAAAGAATCTGATTGGCGGAACGCCTGCAGGACGCGTCACGTACGCTTCAGTCTGTCACCAGCTTTAGACGCGTGTGATCATCTTGTGGGTAAATGTCAGAGATCAGGCAGAATACAAAAGGCAGAACAATAATTTTCTAGGCCATAATGCATAATTTGTACACTGATTAGGCTAAACACCCTTTATGAATATGGCCCACAGAGAACTCATGTGGAAAGGAAAAGTGTACTTAGGCCTTTAGACCTGGACTGTAGTGACATGTAATTTACTTATTCATAAATGGTATGTATTCGAAATTGCTGTTGAATTATGAATTATCAAAAGACTCAAATAGCAAATTACTACATTTACATGTTATATTATTAAGAATAGTTCAGATGTTATGTCATTACAGTTTCGTCCTTATCGTGTTAGGGGGCCCCTGCAGCCTGCACAGGACTCATCAGCAGGTAAACACAAGCCACTTGAATTTGAGCCCAACTATTAATGAACAGGGTAACAGGAATAAACATGTATTAGTATGGATTCACAACACAACATAGACAAACATGCAATGCAAAGATAAAATTTCAAAATGGAAATACAAAAAGTGCATTAAGGAGTCCATAATCGAAAAACAAATTTACCTTCATAGCTATAAAGCAGAAACTGTTGGAATGATAATATTTATATCTCGTATTGATTGGGTGAGGTCAAGTCTCACTTACAACAGAAGACTTCACCTGACCCATTGTATGGAAAAACGTGGTAGCTTGTGTAAAGGAATCAAACACAAAGGTTAAAATTACAAATTTAGTATTTTAAAAATGTGGACAGTATCCCTTTAAACCTCAACATATTTGCATTCTGAGTCCTCAATATGATTGATAGGCAAGACCCTTGTGCAGGTTAAACTGCAAATTTTGTTGAATTCAGATTTTACTTGATATTTGGATAAAAAAAATAGGACTGAATTAATGCGAACCCCATGTTCTTTAACGACATGAGCTATTATGTTGAAACTTTGCATATGTACGCCTTGGTCACAGATGTTGTGTCATATGAATAAAGAATACTAAATGCTTTAACTTGGATTTTGCAAATGCACTGGGCTATGTGGTAAAATCTTGATGTCCATTGTAATATTTGGCTTGTATGGGATTTTGATATGGCTTATGCATTCAACCACTGTGCTAAAAAACCCAAACGGGCACAGTACCATTGGCACTATTTTTGAAATGTTGATCGTGTAGACAGGCTTTTACAAAAAGCAAAATTCAAGCACGACATCTGGTGGTAACACATGAAGTGTATCCCTCGATTACTTCATTGTGGGAAGTTAACTTTATGTTTGATTCCTTTATGTAACACTGTACACGATGTTTGCAAATTTTCGACCCAAACAAGGGTTTTGCTCATGCACTTTCTAGTAGAGATCCCAGAAGAAAATGACTCGTGGATTAATAGTTGGACTGACAATTTATAAAACTCATATTTATAAAGCTATTTTATTGTATCTTGTATCTTGCAGTATCATGCATCTGGCTGCATAGCCCTAGCATGTATCCGTCGTTGTCTCTCCTTGACAATTTCACACAGTGACAACCATTCGTTGTTTTGATTCTTGAATATGATTTTAAGCTCCAGTTGGGGAGCTTAAATTTTATTACAGACTATTTTATTACAGACTGATTACTTGCCTAATGACAAACCTTCTCTGTATTATTTCTACTCAAAAGTACCTGAGGAGACCCCGGTTGAGTCGGAAACTTGCAAATAACAGAGACGACTTTACTTGTACTGTCATTTCTTGTGTCATTTTCTTGGGATTATATTATAGATATTGGAGTAAAGGCCCTGTAAAACTACTGCCTAATTGCTGATGACTTGCGCATTGACATTTTTTAAATGTTCCGTATATAAAACTTACCGGTACAAAAAACGATAAGATGCATATGAGGTGTATATTCCACTTACGACTGCATATGAAAAAAAAAATGCACAACTCATAAGGAATTAGGATACACAGAAGTGTTACAGGGCCTATAAGTAACTGTGAAACATGCAATCTAATGGCAAAACTGTGAAATTGACATATGCAGCATTGACATTAAGAACCCTTTTGCCACATGTATCCTTGATAAGTTACTTACCTGGAGGTGATAATAGTCCATTCTTATTCTGCTTCCATTACACAATGTCCGTGTTTAATAAGTCCGGTTCACTTAAGTGCGGATCTACTAAGCTAGGATAGCATAGCTGATCATATTCATAATCTGAATTAGATACGGATCAACAACAGTGTTTTCTCTAGTGGAATGCCAATAAGTACGGATCTATTTATAGTACCATATATGTTTGGCTACAGGGGCTTAATCACTTGTGACATTGCACATGCTTGAAAGTACCAGAACAATATGTGGTTCATTCCATGTGTTGCCGTCATCTGTAGCAGAAATTACTAACCTCCAATCCAGTAGTGGAAGCGCAAGCCATGAAATATCCGGTCTTATTTCACATGATGTAGGCCTACTATTAAGAAAGATGTAAAAGCTGTAATGGAAGGGCAGCTTATATGTGGTGCATGTTCATAGTAAATAAAAATTCCAGAATCTTACAAATTTTCGACCTCAACTGGGGTCTTCTTAGGCAGGCACTGAAAAATCCTGAAAACTCTCTTCTGGAGTTTCATACTGTAAATTAGTACCTGCCTCAAGACCATGGTTGGGGTGCAAAAATTGGAAGATTCTGAAAGTTGACTTTCTGTACATTATCATTTTGTGTGTAAATGTTGGTACTCTTTCTTTCTTTGGATCTTCATAGTAAATACAATGACATTTTTGGCTTGTTGGAACTTCATATATCTTGATTGGGGCATGATGGCTTATGATTTCCACCACATGCTTTCAAGAACTGGGCACAGTGCAGTTTGCACTCTATAAATCCCAGAAGAAGCGCATCGAATGTAATATTCAAACCTGCATGAATTTGTCACGCATATTGCATTCTGTCTGCCTGTAGAGTGCACCAGTCGAACTCGGCCAGTCATGTGATGGCCTCCCGCTGTATTTTGGGTAAACATGGTATCGAAACCCCCGAAAGGCCGACACAAACGCCTTTTTTCTGTGCTCTCTTCGTGGCAGTGCCAATCGCCGGTGCACCGGTGAGTATGAGGAACGTGCGTCATGTTCGCTGACGTCACCGTGGAATGACGTCAGCGCGCCAATCACGGGCGAGGTGCGTACGCCACTTTGCGCTGACGTCAACATGGGATGATGTCATAAGACAAGAAAGCGAAACCATGGCAACGAACAGAAAAATGCTTAAAAGTACCACTTTCGCACGATTTTTTCAAGAACGAAGATGCTAAAAACCTAGTCCATGTCGCAAGCTTGCCGTTGGTACCAAGTGTCATGGCTTTCGTGCGGTACGGTAGTTTTCGAGTTTACCCGTGACAAAAAATGAGCTGTTCTCTATTATTACATAGAGTGCAGGACACAATGGGTAAAAAAATTCTGATCCAAATGGCATTCTCAAATGGGTAGAAAACTTTCGTCATGAACGACATTTCCAAATGGGTAAAACATGTTTGTCCTAACATTATCCAATGGGTAAAAATGTACTGGAAAACATTCAAATGAGTCAACAATGTCTGTCGTGAATTAGGCTAAATACTCAAATGAGTACAAACATACTCAAATAAGTACAAACATTCGTGGTCCAGAATGGCACTCAAACGGATAAAAAATATTTGTCCTGAATGGATTTTCAATTGGGGCAACATTTTTTGTCCTAAATGGCATTATCAAAAAGATCAAAAACTTAAATTCTTCCTCAAAGCAGTGTTCTCCACAGCTCCGCCCCTCTTAAAAATTCATCCGCCCTAATATTGATGATTTTAGATCGCTCAATTATGCATCCCACATGCTCAGAAAACGCATCTCAGAGAACCTAAAATCCAAATTTTTCAGGGGGAGGGCCCCCAGACCCCCGCCAGAAGGCGCCTTCGGCAGCGCGACCACAGCCGTCCACTCTTACACAAAAACCAGTAGGGGACACTGTCAAAAGCATCCACATGTGGGTAAAAAAATTTGTCTTCAATGACACAATATAAATAGGTACAAAATGGTGAAGACTGACATTTTCAAATGTATAAAAAATTTCTGTCCTGAATGACATTCTCAAATGGGTAAAAAAATTTTGTCCAAAATGAGATTCTAAAATGGGTCAAAAATTTCAGTTCAAAATGTGATTTGGGTCTGAAATTTGTGACCCATTTAATAATGCCACATGTTAGAATCCATTGAGGACGAAAATTTTTGAGCCATTTGAGAATACCGTGGAGGATATAATGTTTGACCAATTGTTTGAGAATCCATTCTGGACCAATTTTTTTATACCCATTTGCGAATGTCATCGAGGACGAAAATTTTTTACCCAATTGAGAACGTCATTCAGGGCAGAAAATTTTGAACGGTTTGAGAATGTCATTCAGGACAGAAATTTTTGAACCGTTTGAGAATGTCATTCAGGACAGAAATTTTTGAACCGTTCGAGAACGTCATTCAGGACAGAAATTTTTTAACTGTTTGAGAATTTCATTCGGGACATAAATTTTTGAACCGTTTGAGAATGTCATTCAGGACAGAAATTTTTGAACCGTTTGAGAATGTCATTCAGGACAGAAATTTTTGAACCATTGAGAATGTCATTCAGGACAGAAATTTTTGAACCATTTGAGATTGTCATTCACAACAGAAATTTTTCAGCCATTTGAGAATGTCATTCTGGACAAAAATTTTTGAACCATTTGAGAATGTCGTTCGGTTCGGGACAGAAATTTTTGAACCATTTGAGAATGTCATTCAGGACAGAAACTTTTGGACCGTTTGAGAATGTCATTCACAACAGATTTTTTAAACTGTTTGAGAATGTCATTCAGGAAAAAAATTTTTGAACCGTTTGAGAATGTCATTCAAGACAGAAATTTTTGAACTGTTTGAGAATGTCATTCAGGACAGAAATTTTTGATCCATTTGCGAATGTCATTGAGGACAAAATAATTTCATCCATTTGACAATGTAATTGACGACGAAGTTTTTTTACCCTTTTGAGAACCTCATTTTCAATAGAATAAAGTAGGATTTGCATCTAATATGTTATTTTCTTGCGTTTGTGATCATGTTACAGGAACTAAAACGCCTTGTTGTTGATGTTTCTGATGATTCAACTGTAATTAGAGAAATATCACCACCAGCATGTGCAAAACTAAGTTAAATAGTGATCGAAGTAATATACAACGTTTTCAATGCAAAAACAAGTTGGACAAATACATACAAATATGTATGTGTCTGGTTTATTAAGTGCAGCATCGCAGAAATGCATCATTAAGCATGATATTCAACAAGTGCTGTAGCAATGGTGTGTTGAACAACAGTTACACTTGTGACATCGACTCTGTGCGAGCATGGTAGCAAAGGAATACTTGTCAAAAAGAAGGTGAGTGTGTTTATTTTTTCACTAATTTATCGAATGGAAGTCGACATGGCCAAAATTCATCTGTACGAAGCAACAGCGGTAAGAAAAATACAGAAAAAAGTGCATCTTCTGTCTCATATGATTTGCACATTATGCTGTCATTTATCAAAAAAAACCTGAAAATTCGATTGGATGCGGACTATGTGAAATGTGGAAGATGGAGGAATGAAATACTTCATGGTTTATCCATGAAATAAACGAATCACATGTGTTAAAAGGAGCTTTTTCTTGGAGATATTAAAAAAATATGCAACTTCTTATTTTCAACTTTTAAATCTCATCCCCTTTACCGAAGCGGGCAGCCCGCTGTCCACCATTTTGACGAGGGTTGAGTTCACTACCCTCCGTCGGGTAGTGCACAGTGAACGGAGCAACAACT
>NMRB01004467.1:0-24339 GCA_002633025.1 Notospermus geniculatus
AGTCCTGACATGTATGTATATGACGACCTCAGAAAAAGTGTACGCGTGTTGTTTTGTCAGAATGATGGGTCATATACCTTGTGTGAAAAACACCATAAGGGGCACAGTCCGCGTGAGCTACTGCGAAACTAATGTATTAGGCCAGCCCTGCATACCACAATATATAAATACACACAGCACACCTGGATGACCTAATTTCTGTCCGCAGTGAAGTACACCTGACTGCGGACACGATTTTGCAGTAGCTCATGCGGTGTGTGTCCCTAATGCATACTGTAGGAATGACACTCTGTAATGAGGTGCAAGGAGAAATATTTCCACATCTTTCAATTTACGAAGTTAAATTATTTATTCCTTTAATCGAGTAATTAATGGCAACACATCTTGAGTTAGATTATAGTATGTATATGTAGATGCGTGAAACACAAGACGACTCATCTCTGGTATAAATTATAGACCTGGACATAAACCCACCATACTCAAAACCACCTGCAAACATCGTGAACATGTCTTACACAGATTACCTTCAAAGATGTATGGATGCCGAGTTTGGCGTCGGTATATATTATGTTCGAGGCTTTACCCTGGACAGAGTTATATATGAGGTCGTGGATGAGTACGACATACCTTTATGTTTTGGATGTCTAGAGAACCAGCACCCGTTGGCACTCGTGAAGTGCACTGGATGTCAACGTGTGAGATGTACCCAATGCATCTCGGATAGTGTGGTACAGCACGTTACGGCCGGATACGGGAGGTACGTACACCCCTGCGACTGCTGCTGCCACTGCGATGATGATGGAATCAGCAGCGATTAAAGAGGAGCCGACATAAAGACAAAGACAAAGACACAAACGGTCCTTATAAGGACCACCCAAATCTTTACAAAGAGACCAACCAGCCATGGTTTTTCACTTGCTGAATATGAAAAATTTCTAAGAATGAAAAAAAAGGTTTGACCCCGCAAAGAAAAAAGTGTATGCATTTTTGTAATTCATTTTGTCATTGTTAAAATGATAGGGTTATCATCTGGCGTAAAATACACAACTCATGCTGCACGCAATGAACCTTACCTAGCCCTCAAAGTACTGTTTATCACCCCTAGCAACAAATAACCGTTTATCACACCTATCAACAAACAAACTATATCACCAAGCACACCTATCAACAAACAAACTATATCACCAAGCAATGATTACGTAATTACGTAATCATATCAAGGTCAGGCGGTTACGTCATCATTTGAAAAGTGTGCTACCTGGGTACGTATACTACTTGGAGTAATGAAGGAGCAAGACAGCATATCTGTATCCTCAGCGACCAACGTTGTGGTGCAATGACGGGATCGTTCAACAGTGGCCTTAACAGTATCAACGTCTGCATCCCATGGTGACTGAATGATATGGAGACGATGTGTGCAATGAGTTGCTCTTTTTTGCATTTGAAAAAAGTCAGCTTTCCAGAAATTAGCGAAATCTCATCCTGTCATGAAGTCCTGTGCGAGTGCATTCATCATTCATCATTTTATGTAATACATAATTACGATATATCGAAATATCCAAAATTTTAATGCAGAAATATGACCAACAGGATATACTTTCATGTGGAACAAACCTTGTTAAAATTGGCCCAGTAGTATTTGAAATATTCAAGGTATCAGGTGGAGATAAACTTTTGTCAAAGACTGTACGTACAATCATGTACCTGTATGGAAATGCAAATGAATCTGAATATGAACACGAATTATATTCGAAACACAAAGATGACTGGGTTGGGAATCGAACCTACGACGGAAAGCTGAAAGGAAGATAGACGAACAGTTGGTGAATGCGCCTACTGAGGCGAGGTGGCAGTCGAACGGATTTTTCCTGTTCTTTTAAGCTGAACTGCATGAACAAAAACTGGAGATTCCNGGCGCAGGAAGACATGAAAGTAAAGGTATGTTTCGAAAAGAATGAGTTGACATGTTTTTAAATGGTTGAAATTGAGTGTTTTTTTGTGCGGAAAATTCGACATTTCGGCCATTTCAGCTGTGAGTGCGTGACAGTACAATACACGTGTATTTGTTTACATCATGTACCATGTCATATACTGATACATTGTATACATGCAGTGCCCATGTTAGTGTGTAGGCTGTTCATGGTATTGTGTGAAACCAGATCCTATCAGTGCCTATGGTAACTTCGTGAATGATGTGATAGGCCTAGGCCTCGGGCCAAAATTTTTTAGAGGAACTTGACTCGATGAGATATAGGCCTAAGATGAATGATGGATGGGGAGCCTCGATCGAGGGAGCACAGGCCCCTGTGAAGTTGTGTTCGAGGCCTAGTTATGGTAAACGTAGCGGGGTACCCCCTATTATATTATAGGGGGTACCCCGCTACGTTTACCGTACCCGGTGAAGTTGTGTTCGAGGCCTAGCTACGGTAAACGTAGCGAGGTAGGCTACCCCTATTTTATTATAGGGGGTACCCCGCTACGTTTACCGTAGCTAAGCTAGCCTAGGCCTCGAACACAACTTCACAGGGGCCTGTGGAGGGACGAAGCTGGGCCTAAATCGAAGAAAAGCTGTCGAGCGAAATACAAAGGACCACTTGTAATCCTGTGTAAAACATACCCATGTCAAGGGAGACCTCTATTGACAATGTTTGTGAACTACATGTACCATGCACTTTGACCCTATCAAAACAGATCAACCTCGCCCATGTAAAGTAACTCTCGTTCTTTCAGATATCCACTTACCGTTTATATGCATTGCATTTTAACTTCAGGTTGAAAAACCACGCGAGGAAAAAACAAACGATGAAGTAACATTCCAGAAGTCCCATGTTTCCGAACCACAGGCCACCCACGCCACCAGCGGTGGCCGGGTCAAGAAAACAGGTCGAAGAGGTCGCCGACCTACAAAGGTTGACCTCAAGGTCAAATTGGAGAGAAGTCGGCAGAGTGCAAGGGAATGTCGCGCTCGGAAAAAATTGCGGTACCAGTATGTTGAGGAGCTGGTGACGGACCGAGAACGGGCAATTCACGCCCTTCGACAAGAGTTAGAGACGGTAGGTGTGAAGAAATATCGACTCCATCTGTGTTCAGAGAGAACAATTTGTTGAGCATTGGACGCAAATCTGAGAGGTCACGAGTTCGATTCCTGGCTCGACTTATACACCTTTCCCCAAATTCAGCGGCCAGCGCTCGGACAAAGTTTCCCCTCTGCCATGTCTGCACGTCATAAAAAAAGAATTCAGAAATTGGGTTCTTCACAGCGCTAATAACCTCTGATGTTCTCACAATGTATTTCATTGTACTTTTACAGGTCAAGAAATGGTGTCACAAGATTGACCAGGGTCACGTCCCATCCGAGGTTAACCGGATTCTCCTGGATTCGATGGAGGTACCAGTCTCATGCTGCAGCACCGATAACCGGACGTCAGACATTGACAAACCGGGAGGGTCGAGAAGCTAAGGTGAAATGATGTTGAAATGAAGAAATCTAAATGAAGTGGAACCTGGACTTTCTTTATTACTTTAAATGCTGTCCTTAAAGGAGTTCGACGTCCAAGTTGTAAACAAACCAGTTTGTTTACAAACAGTGTATTCCTTCGTGAAGGTGGCAGCACCAGTAGCGCCCCGTGATCATTTGACTGGTGCCCGGTCCAATGCAACTCACTCAACCACTCACTGGTGCTGCCACTATTATCGGTGATATGTACTGAAGTGAATATCTAGTCTCGCGCAGCCAACCGTTTCGTTCCGAAGGTACTGCGACACAAACGTTTGATCCTCAGATTCGGTTGGGTGACCGAGCGGCTGGGTGACCGAGACTAGTGAATATCGTGTTTACAACTTGGACGTCCAGCTCCTTTAACTGAGATGAGAGGTGTCTTGACTACAGACGTCGAAATGAATAGATATGGTTAATTGGTGACTGAACTTTGGTGTCCTCCTGGCAGAAGGAGCTGCTTACAGAGGGTCCACTGTAGTTCACAGGGTTCCTGCAGCCTGTGGAGCACCAAATTTAAGACCTTTTTAAGACTTTTTAAGACCAAGTATCAGCAAAATTTAAGACCTACAGTATTTTCTTTAAATAAAGCCCCCGAATCCCTGGAAGGGTTTCTGCAAGGGACGAATGACAGGGATCGACACGACCAAGAAAGTGGGTAGGCTACTTGGGTGGGGGCCCTCCCCCCGAAAAATTTTGATTTTAAGAAGCCCGGAGATGCGATTTCCTGACATCTCCTGCCAATTTTTTACAACTGCCTTGATATGAAATTTAAGACCTTTTTAAGACCTTCCCACAGAAATTATCAAATTTAAGACTTTTTAAGGCCTTGAAAATGGAAGTGCCAAATTTAAGACTTTTTAAGACCTTGCAGGAACCCTGAGTTCAGCTCTGAACTTTGAGGTACTATAGCTATTTAAGTTTTACACGAGAACGTTTCAGACTGGTCTCTCATTGAGCCAGTTGAAGAAATGCTTAAAGGGGCACTGCATTCCTTCACTATCCTGCATTTATAAATATACTCAAATCAAGGGAGACCTCTTTTGACAATGTTGTTAAACTACCGCTTATCAACCTCGCCCCATGTGCAGTAACTTTCGCCGAATCGGTTAATGTCGTCCTGGGTATAACAGAAATATACCCAGGTTCAATGTCGTCCTACAAAACTATACCCTGGGTATAGTTCGATCTACAAAAGTATACCCAGTACCATAGTTTTGAGCCTAGGTACGAATTAGGAATGGATGGCCGCCATTTTGTTTCTTGCTTCAACTGAGACGGCAGTTTTGCAATCAACATCGTCAAAATACCTGTCAATATCATCAGCTTTTCTGCTCATCGATAGCATGGGTCAACTGTTAACATGTGTCTTAACACAATGGTCCAAACTTATGGCAAGTTAAGCTCACAATTTCAAAGAAATGAGCAAACGAACAGAGCCGATCTGCGTCATATGTTAGTTCGGTGTCGTGCATTCATCTACGTCCGCATCGACATTACATCAGCCGTGCTGGGAGTACTATTGCGGATTTGAGTGACGATAAACGGCACGAAAAATTCTTTGATGACTGTCGGTACGATATATTAAAATGGTGCCCGTCGTGTCGGGCGCTAGAGCAATGTTTTTGGACTTGTCATGCTTGTGCATGGTCATGTGGCATTTGCAAGAACAATCTCGTCTTCAGGTGCCGTATCCAATCCTCGGTATATTTTTGTAGATCGAACTATACCCAGGGTATAGTTTTGTAGGACGACATTAAACCTGGGTATATTTCTGTTATACCCAGGACGACATTAACCGATTCGGCGTAACTTTCGATCCTAGGGAATCCACATATGCATTTGCTTTGTAATCATACATTCTCCAACACTGGAGGCGAAAGGCAAAACTAGGGTGTTGGAGAATGATGCAGTCACTGCTGGTCCAGCCTGGACCTCAGCTGCGACGGACGTCACTCTGACAATGGGTGTGTTTGCAGGGTTGGGTGGGGGTGGGTTATTTTGACAGAATAATGGATTTTCCGGGCAGTTAGAAGAAACACTTACCCGATTTGTACATACTTCTTGATAAAGAATTTCGTTTGTTATGCCAGCTTTGTAATGTAGAAGGAAACTGGAGCCCACGGCATGACCAGGGATTGAACCTGCAACATCATTTGGTGGTAGGCTTGGTTGTTGCCACTGGGCCACCCCGACAACGATGGTCATTCCATTGGCTTCGGATACAACGAAGAGAATTTACTCTGTTATTCCAGATGTCTTTCATAATAGACTCTATCACTCAAATAGAGCGCAGCACCTGACGGGTAGCTAGCTAGGCCTTCAGCGTCACGACGTCCCGTCCCCCATTCTGAACGCCATGACGTCACTCGAAAAACCTCCACTTGTTTCAGCGATCATGACGTCGTCTCAAGTCAAGATGTCATGGAATGAGTACGGGACGTCGTGACGCTGTAGTTACCCGTCAGGTGCTGCGCTCTTTTGGAGTGATATCGTCCACTGCATTTACATTGTATCATGTAAGAAATTAACTTATTAGTACCGTAGCTCATCTGTCCCCAGAGTTCAGCAGACGACAGCTTCAGTCTATGGCATATTAAGGAAATAGGAGCAGTCAGCCGCACGTATTGCCAAAAGATGGCAGCAAAGTTCTAGCGGACCAATACACAGGAAAATCCACGTGATTGGGTCCGCTATATGCATTGAATTGGGCCGTAGTGACACCTATTGGTCAACTCACTGACAGCTCCTATAGAGGCCTTGCAATGACGTCATCCTGGCGGCCATGCTGAGGGGCAAGCGGGCAGAGGCGTCAGCTGACCGTGACGTGGCCTGCGTGAAGTGCACGACGCCAGTGTTTGACGTAACGTCATTGGGACATTTCGCTGCGCCTCTGCAGTATGTGCCCCCCAGCATGGCGGCTTGTGACGTCATTTGCAAGGCCTCTATTGCGTATAAAGCTTGAACTTTCAGCTGTGTACACATTTGCATTTGAAGTGGATTCCATTCTGCCTGAACTCCACTCATGTCAACTGTATGGGGGGTCTCAACTTTTTGTGAGGCGTAATACGGTTTGACGATGTTAAAACCAAGAGTACAGGAGTGCCGAAATCTACATCGCGCCGTCCACATGTTTTTTGGCAGAAATCTAACAAATCAGGTGCGGATCCGGGGGGAGGGGGGACATGGCGCGCGCCTCCCTTTTCGGCCAACAAATCTCTTAAATTGACCGTGAAACTCAGAAATTCACGGCAGATTTCATTGTTTCTAGCACAGGGCGCCCCCTCCTTTCCAAAATCGTAGCGCCGCCCCTGCAAATATTAGTTTTCAAAATATGTTCAGTGACTTTGAATCATTATACATGCATTTATGTAAATATATTGTAAGTATGTAAACGAGGCTGTATTACTGTAAATTTCTATTGTAAAAAGACCCTTGACGAGGTTTACACTACGAGTCCAAGTGTAGCAATGTAAATGTGAAATATTTGCTATTGTAAATATAAAATTTTGTAAATTTAACAAAAAAACATTGTTTGTATTTTGTCTTTTCTAAATTTGTTAAGTATTTTTTGCAGATTTTTATTGAGATTAGAATAGAGTGGCGCACGCCCCCCCCCCCACCGAGCAGCAAAAATTTTGGAAGGCGTATAAATCAGACCCCTGATTTTCAGTAAAAAGAAAGTTTAATTCGTCCTGCCCAGGTGCCAGGAAATCACATTTTCGGCACTTTTACCCAAACATTTTCGGGCTTCACGCCTTTGGCGTTCAGGGAATGGGGTTTGGCCATTCCAAGCCGCCACATTCGGCAACTACTGGATCTGCCGCTGGAATACATCAAAATAGTGGTAGGCCTACCGGTACACTATTGCCGTGTTCACACTAGGCTTTTATATCGAATCGAATTCGTAATAAAGGCTTATTTTGATAAATGCGTTGCACTCAAATTGAAATAGATCACTTTTATACCGATTTAATGAAACCGGTATTTATATCGGTTTCGATGCACGTTAGCCAAATCGAAATAGTTATCATGAAACACTTTATTGCGGGTTGAGTGTGACACATTTTTTCGAATTGAAATTGGTTTAGTTGTAGTGTGACCCGACCTGGCGTAACCAAATCGATTTCCGTATTTCGATTTACGAAAACCAATTTCGACGCAGCATTTATTGAGAGCCTAGCTCTGAATACGGCATAATCTGGTCACTAGAAAATATTTTGCGATTTCATGTACCGGTACAGTAGGAGGAAACTGGTGAAACCGTGCAGTTGAGAGAGTCACCCCCTCTATCACAAGAAGATAGTCTGACTGGGGTTTGAATCTGGAATCACAGAGGTGATAGGCTTAGACGTTTTCACTGCACCATTCTGACAGTTTGGCATCCATCTTTCACATCTGACAATCACAGTGGAAATATGTGTCCTGTTCCAGAAAAACCATCCATTTGTCAAAAATTTTCATAACCTATGTTTTGATGGATTTGTGTAGAAGAGACAGAGAGCTTTATAATGACACTTAAATTTTGATAATCGGACAATAAGTATGGAAATTCTAGTTTTTGGAAGGTCACGTGCCGATAAAACACAGTTTTTCGAAAAAACAAAGAAAATACGCTGTGAAGTCAAGAAATGACAATGGTTTGGGTCTCGCAACTGATCATAAAGTGAAAATTTAACACTTTTATAATGATAATCTCTGGGTTTTGGTGCGAAAAAATGTGTTTGAAATAACAAACTTTCGGTCGAAAAAAAAATTTAAAAAAAAAATATTTTTTTACTTTTGACATTTATGCTAATTGGTACCTGGCGACTTTTGGATGGTTTTCCTGGAACAGGTCACATATATCCAGTGTTATATCTAGGCCATTTCAGAGTGGCGCCGCGCCATATTGTGCCCTTTTTAACCCCCTAAAGCGCCATGCCCCTAAAAAAATTACTTTTTAAAAGGTTTTTAGTACCCCCAGAGCCTTTGTCATGGTCCCTTTTGGTCATATCACCTTAGAAACTGGCTTAAATTGGCTGCTGACTGGAGTTATAGAGACCTTTTTAACTTTTTAGCTTTTCAAATTCCGTCAGAAGAAATGTCGCGAATGAAAAGTGCCCTTTTCTAGGTTGAAGTGCCCTTTTCACAAAGTTTGCACCATGCCCTTCTGAAATCCTAGATATAACACTGATATCACTATCTTGTCACAAGCTAGTGATATATTTCCAGTGATGGTAGAGGTTGTCCACGGAGAACAAGCCTCTCTTCTATTGATAAATGTACTCGTACAGTACAGTGGAACCTCTCTATTAAGGACACAGGTCTCTCTATTAAGCGGGTGATCCACTGTTGCGATTTTGGCTTGAGACGGGTTTGTGATCCCTTACAATCACCTTATAAGGACTTCCGATTGCAATATAAGGTGATCGCAACCCCGTCTCAAGCCAAAGTCGCAGCACGGTAACCCAATAAGATCACAGGCGAGTAACTAATTCTAAAGTCTACTGACAAGAAAAATAGCTCATATATCTATTTTATGTTTTTTTTTCTTTATTTTTCAGTATAAATAATTTTTTAACAAATCTCACATCCGTGCACCACATGAAAACGACTAATCACAAAATGATGACACAAGTCTATAACTTCATTTACATGATTTAAATGTCAGTCAATATGTCAGGCGAACTGCTTCTGTCACCGGACGCCGCATTTCACCTCAGACACAAGTCCAAGGCAGCCATATTGTTTGTCAACAAAACCACGTGACTGCTGGCATCGGGACTGTGGGACTATTTCCCCGAATTTTGGCCTGTTAAGATGTTCAACCTTATTTGCTTGATAAGTTGAGGCATATTATGTATAAACTTACCGGGATCTCACCCAATCTGCCAATTACTGATCAATAACGCAACATTTTTATGTAACCTATTTAGTTCATGCGCAGGGTGCTGCTGGTGTGATGAGGTGAGCCGCATCAAAACTCTCACAAACACATCGCAATCGGTGCGCGTTCAGGATGGCTGCCTTGGAATTGTGTCCGAGGGGAAATGCAAGTGTCTACAGAAATTGCTGAGCAGTTGCCTTCGGAAGTTCCAAATGACGGAACATGGGCCCTCTCGGATAACTCCCAAAATTGGAACAGGCAGTAGGCCTAAGTAGAATACGGCTGGAATGTTTTTTCTATAATTCATCGTGTGACGTCGCTGTGCCTGACCAGGAGGCCTGCTCGGTGGGTTTGACGTAAATTCCTTCCAATGCCTGCCAGTAGTTACTTTCCGTCGGCGAATGATATGCGCTGATTTCCCGCTGGCCGTAAATTGGACGTCCGTAACTGTCACCCGTCACGTGTAAGTATCTGAAATACAAGAAAAATGCAGATTGAAAGTTCAAACTCTACAACAGTGCCAATTTTCTCCACTACATTACACAAATCAGACGCTGTCAGCGATCAGTCGCCGCCATGTTTGACCGCATCACTCCTCCTAATGGAGTTACCGTTAGAAGCCTGATCACAATTGGTAGATATTTTTCCATTTAACCTTCAGCTGCACTACTTTTCAAGATTGTAACCTTCGAACGATACTAGAGGGTGTTGGTTAAACCTCGTCCCAAGACCCTCTAGTGTCAAGATTGACTGAAAGTTGACAGACAATATGGCATTATTTGCCCTATAGACAATATCTGTGACTCAATCTAGCAAAATAGGTGCATGTCGCAACCAAGGAAGGGTTAACGGCCTTACAACACAACAGCTGAAATGTATGTCTCTGCAGGTTGACACTAGTATAGTATAGTGAACAGCAGCAGGCCTTTCCGTTTGACGGGCGCGAAAACGAATGTGCTTCGCAAACAATGAGGAACCCGCGTGCCGGAAATCCCGACAGGTCGGCGCTGCGAGCAGTGCGACCGAAACGACGTCATTGACGTCGTTTTATGTGTTGACGTTACGTCATGAAAAAATCCGCTGTACATTTTCTACAGAAAAAATGAGATAAAGACGTTGCTGAAATCGTCATCTATATCTTCATTTTAAGGAAAAAAGCATTGCAAAATTGCAGACATTTTCATCTGCTACAAGATGGTGTAAATTTTAATGCCAGATGACCGAAACGAAAGGGTGCTTTTCACGCCAGAAATAAATGGAAATAAAGTTAGAAAAAAGAAACTTCGGTCGCACTGCTCACAGCGCCGCGTCGTGACGTTAGTTCCTCCGGTTCCTCATAGACTTTCTATTGTTTGCGAGGCGCATGCATTTTGGCGCCCGTCAAACGGAAAGGCCTGCAGCAGTGATGGCCGAGTGGTTGACAGGTTGGCCTCGGACATGGAAATTAGGCAACACTGAGCACAATCACTACATAGATGTGTAACCACCACCAGCATGCATGCAACACAGCGGGAACCACGTAAAAAGCTCTGGCGCTGAGGCGATAGATTACAAATATTTACAAATTTATTATTCATGTGACTTACTTGGATGTGACTGCGTGTTTCAACCTGACCCTGTCCTCACGACTCCAATACATCCCTGAACACTGAACGACCCAATGATCCCCTGAAAGTTAAATAATAACTCTTTCACTGCCGTACACGTACGCATACGTGTTAAAATTCCCATCACTTTACTGCCGTACACGTACATATACGGGTACTTTTGGTTCAGTTCATCAAAACTCCACCAGATGTCATTGCGATATGCTTACACAAGTTCGCCTTGGGTCTCGCCGATCGAGTCAGACGATCATTTTGGTGGGCGTGGCATCAATAAGAATGGCAGCCTCAATGGGGACGATAGCCAACTTTTTCAATAGGTGTCACTAGTGGTTAAAACTATTGAAATGAAACTGACATCCCGGTCCTGATCAATTTCCCGGACAAAAGGCGTCTTTTGTATTAGGCCCGGGTTTCTGTGTGCTGCCCTCTGTCGAGCTAGCGTCCCCACTGAGATTTGGACGCCACTTTATTGCCCGAGCTGCGAACTACTACTACATCATGTACGTAGAGTGGAATGATTGAGAAATTACCACTCACATGACTCTGACAGTAAGGAATAACTATTGAAGTGTATGTAGCAAGGACAATCAAAGGAACCAATAAAACCAGTTTAGTGAAAATAACTCCTTTTATTTTTCATGTTGGAAACTTGCCAAAAAGGTCCAGGTCTGGGCCTGGGGATGCCTGCAGTTGTATTAAGAGCGGGCAGTCAAACAGAGTTAAAGCGAATCAATAGCGGATTTTGTTTACCTTTGGCTGGTGTTTGTAAACACAAAATTCAGCCAATCAAAACACACGAAAATTTCTTTGTTGACATTCTGGAGAGGTTTGTTTCCTTTTTTTCCTGAAAATTCGTCCCCTTTCAAATTCGATTTCTAAATCAAATTTTTTTCGCTACCGATTCGCTTTAACTGACAGGCAATTTTCATTCCACTTGTTCCCTACTTGAAACTTGATTGAATCAAAGTCACCATGCAGGACCAGTGAACCCGGGCCGGGAACATTCCAAAGGACCACGGTATTGCCACTTTTTCTCGACAGCTGGCGCCACCCTCCAATCCCAGAGACTAACTACATATGTATGTTGTCGGCGAATGGGACTGATTTACCACGTTCATTTTGCAATGGATTTTTGTAGTTCGTATTGCTGCCGCTAGATGGCTCCCTCTACATCAGGGGTCAAAATTTACCTCATAGAGATCGCATACATGTACATGTACCTCCCATTTTTAAAAACCTATTAAAGCCACACCGTATTCAATTCAGAAAGTGCTTACGTCCTCCAACGTTAGTGTAGTGTAAAATGTACTATACTCTATCTGAATGCATTAGAGCTCTGCCTGCAGTTTTTTCAATGTGTGCTGAAAACTAGGTCTTGATTCTTCGAAGTACATACTGTACATACAAGGTAAGATTTTGGGGACCTTCACGAGGCTATGAGACCTCTACCTGCATTCTCCTAACACCTTGAAAATACTGTAAAATTCAATACAGGGGGACTTAAAGTGTTTTTGGTCCCCGAAACTACCCCTTTTCCTGAGAAAACTGGAACGAGTGTGTGGTATGGTTGACCCCCGAGTGGGGGAGGGGGGGAGTGAGGATAACCTACCTTCATCGCCCATCCCATTTTCTCCGAATGCGCTGACTTCCTGATTATGCGATAGGGGTGAACTAAAATGATGGCTGTGTAAATTACGTTTTGTTGAAACGTGCATGAGACGCATTGTCTGGCCGCATTTTACTGGAGTGCTGAAAATAATGATTGAATGAATGAATATTGGTCAATGACAAAGACGGAGGTACGGTATTAGAGCCAAGGTCTCTTGTCAACGTTGTGAGTGCATGAGTGAAAGTAAATCTTCTGTCTGATGCAAAAGGAACGTCGCACTATCTGCATCGTGAACTCCCATTTTGCCTGCTCCTATTTCGCCAAAACCCATTTTACCATGCACTTTGAAGACACATACATGTATGAAGGACAGTACACCTGGGTGGTACCCATACACCTGAGTGGAGAGAGGCCAGTAAGGCAAAGAGACTTGTCCAAAGTCTCACGCCACAGCGGGATTCAAACCCAGGACCCTCTGACCGCTAGTTGGTGACCTGAACCACTACACCACATGTACCGTGTGACTGTGGCTCTGAAGGACACGTACAGGGTTCAAAGTTCATGACCATTTGGTCTAAAATGCGACCTGGATTTTGCTCTGTGCAACCAAAATGAAATGGTCCATGGACCATGTGCTCACCCGTTTGAACATAATAGTGTAATGACAGAGAGAGGTGCATGTCACTTGTCAGTTATGAGCAATCTGGGTCAAGCCGTTCCTGAGTTTTAGCACTTGGATGATTTTCAGGTTACGCCACCTGGCGGCCATATTGGATGTCCGATTGGGCCAAAACCTCACATGCACATAAAGGTCATCTAGAAGGAGCCACATAGGACATTTGAGCGCTCTGGGTCACGTCGTTCCTGAGTTATAGCCAATTGATGACTTTCGGGTTACGCCACCTGGCGGCCATATTGGAAGTTTAATCAGGCCGAAATTTGACGTGCTTGTAAAGGTCATCAAGAGGGAGATAAATATCAAGTTTGAGCAATCTGGGTCAAGCCGTTCCTGAGTTTTAGCACTTGGATGATTTTCAGGTTACGCCACCTGGCGGCCATATTGGATGTCCGATCGGGCCGAAACTCGGTATTTTTGAAGGTACCCCTGTAATACACATTTATGCAAGATATGAAGACTCTCGGTGAAATAATTTAGAACTGCGGCTGGTTCGTTACTTTTGTCGAACTTTGACCTCTGTGACCTTGAAAAGTAGGTCAAACCAAAAACCCGTTATATATGTTATGTATCCTAATTAGATACACCTATGATAAAAATTTGGAGATGATCCAGTCATCAGTTAAGGAGTTATTGCACTTTTTGTGTTTTTGGTTTTGGCCACCTGGAGGCCAAGACAAGAATCAAATCGGACCGAAACTTGGTGTCATAGGTCATCTGACCTAGGGGTATATATGTACCAAGTTTCAGATCAATAGCTCCAGCGGTTACGAAACGTGCCCTGCTAACGGACGACGACGACGGACGACGACGGACGACGGACGCTGACTGACGACTATAGCTCACGGGTGAGCTAAAAATTGATGTTCTCATGCATTTTGTATTGAGTGCGACTTGATTTTTGGGCCTGTTCGACCAAAATCTGCTTTTTCAGAATATGAACTTTGATCCCTGACGTAGCCTTCTGGTTCATTAATGTCTGCATAGCAAGCGTACGAGGTCTGATTGGCCTCCTCTTCAAGAGGCAGCGGATACGCTGCGGACCAGTCTATTTCTCGAAGGGTGATACGCAGTGGTGAGCAGATCGCCCTTCGATTATCAAAGATGGCTGCCACGAGAGAAAACCAAATGCAAACAGCGGCGCTTGAGTTGAGGGTCCACTGTTACAATGGAAGCTAAATTATAATTTTTTCTTACCCTCTAACACAGTCCTTCCCCGTCCGGCCTCGAACTTGCCAATAGCTGTTATGATCATCAGATGAGTCAACCCCAGTCACCGACTGTTGCCCACTTCCCGACCCGTACTTTACATCATGGGAGTGTAGTCGCACGTCCGATCTGGTGTTGAGAAGTTTCAGGACGGAACCACATGTTACAAATTCATACTGGAACTCTGAATAGTGAAATGGAAATGATAATTCTTTTGCAGGACTTTGTCATGTTCGTCACATTTAAAGTCAGATATATTCTGTGTTGTTGCGTAACGTGCAGAGTATCTGAACTGGGAAGATGACGCTAACAATAACATCATTCTTGGCGTAACGGGAGAAATAAAATAATGAAATAAACAATGGTTTTCGTTTCCTGTGAATAAACCAGGCCTTGCCGTTTGACGGGCGCGATTTTGCATGCACCTCGCAAACAATAGAAATTCTATTGTTTGCGAGGTGCATGCAAAATCGCGCCCGTCAAATGGCAAGGCCTGATAAACCTGTGATATGTGTAAATATCAAGAAGTCAACTTCCAGAACTTAGGCACTTTTCAGTTGGAGAGACCAGAAAAGACTTTTCTGGTCTCAACTCAAAAGTGCCTGAGGAAGACCCCGCTTGGGGTCGAAAATTCGCTAAGTCCTGGAAGTGACTTCTTGATATTTACCAGCTTGTGTGTCAATTTTTGTGCTTTCTTCTTTGGATTGATATGTGTATATATATCTTATTTAAAAGAATTCCATCTGGTTCTCACCAGTCTATCTGGCCTGACGGCCATCTAGCCTGGTTCGAATCCACCACATTTCCCGTTTCTGAGGGGTGAGAGCCTCAGCCAATCATCGGGGCGCGAAGGAAAATCGACGTGACAATCAAAATCCGTGTTACAAATGCGAGCGTGAAGGGCAAAGAAAGTGTCCAACGGTGATTTGTTTCGCGAGTTCTGATTGGCTCGGAGGCGGGGTCAAGTAGGGGTCAGGTTCATTAATAATTTATGCATTAACGGAAAAGATGACATGATTCGGACAAGGCTAAAGACGGAGTTGATACGGAGTCGATAGCCTTGTTTGGACAAGATGAAGAATTCAAGAACATTTTCTGTGGATTGTGGGTTTATGTTGGCCGTTTCCCATGGTATAGAAAAATGCCATCATGAAAGTGCTGAATAAATCCAGGATATTTTCTTGCATGCTTCATGCAGGCAAGGGAGAAAAGCTGAGCCTGGGTGAATGAAAAAGTGGGACATCTCCGGGAAGGGACACCTTGGGACGAAAAATATTTATACAATGGGGGGACGAAAACAATGGGGAACCGGAGAAACTAACGTCACGACGTGGCGCTGTGAGCGGTGCGACCAAAGTTTCTTTTTTCTAACGTTATTTCCATTTATTTCTGGCGTAAAAACAACCCTTTTGTTTCGGTCGCCTGGCATTAAAATTTACATCGTCTTGTAGCAGATGCAAATTTCTGCATTTTTCGGTGCTTTTTTCCTTAAAATGAAGAGATGGGATGGCGATAATGGCAACGTCTTGATCTCATTATTCCTGTAGAAAATGTACAGCAGATTTTTTTCATCACGTAATGTCAACACTAAAACGACGTCAATGACGTCGCTTCGGGATAAACGGCACTCCGGTTCCTCATTGAGATGACCAGTGGCCATGATCGTCATCAGGCGATGCCCCGTTTATGGTGGTATTTGCCAAAGAGCTGAATGTGAAATTTTGGGACTGATGGTGGTCCTTCATGGATGCTGAGATGTTTTTACGCTTGAGGTGACCGCCCAAAAATACTGTAGGGCCAGGCCACGCGGTAACGGAGGGACACTTTTGCTGTATTTTGCCCTGGTACACTTATTCTGTCCAAGGCAGAGTAAAATAACTAGTGGTATTTTATAAAGGCTACCTCAGGCTACAAACTGAGGGAAAAAAGTTTGGTGGCAAACAACTTCTTGGGGGTGAAATTTACAAAAAATAGGCTGGTAACGGAGGGACGCAAAATTAACATCTATTTTTAACACATTTTTTCAGAGAGGCATAACATACGGTTCCCTAGGTGAAAAGAGTTAGCTTTCTCTTTCATGTTGTACTACTACCACTTAGATATGAACATGCAAAATTATAAACAGCTGGTGCTGCTCAATTTTTGTGGGGGGAGGTTTAAAGCGGGATAGCCGTGGTAACGGAGGGACATTTACAAATGGTAACGGAGGGACACATCATATTTTATACAATTCAGGCAGCCATTATGCATGTTATGCATCACATACCAGTTGTTTGCATGTTTAAAGATATTTCAGCAACAGTGGAACTCATTTCCACTGACTTGTAAGGGTTTTGGGAGCTTTATAATTGAGCCTGAAAATGGTCCCTCCGTTACTGGTAACGGAGGGACAAATGAGGGGTACAAATATGAACTGGTTAAATCTAGCAAAATAAACATGCAGAACAATGTTTTATTATCTCTAATGGCCTAAAAAGTTGTTTTTGGCTTGAGACAGCCCTATATATTTGATATCTTGGAAGATTTATTCAGTTTTGGATTTGTGCCCACTGTCACTGGTAACGGAGGGACAGTTTTCACCCCCTTCAAAATCATAATTCTGAAAAAAAAATTCAATATTTGATTATACCACATTGAGAAGCATCCCAATATGCTTTCTTTTGGAAAGCTTCCCCTCTCCAAGTGGAAATTTGATGTTTGAAAAATTGAAAAATACCGCTTTTTTTGGTAACGGAGGGACAAGCCAAAATGAGAAAAAAGACATTTTTGAAAACCCTGTCAAAAAAATTCTGTGGGGTTTTATCCCAAACAACTGACTCCAATGGGATGCCTAATCATACCATCATCAGAAAAAAAGTCATCTAACCATACTTCATTGGAAATAGTTACTCAGTAGGCCCTTTACTATGGTACAGAATCAGGTGGGAAAAACATCTCTTCATTTTCGTCATCCACAATGAATTCAAATGTCCATAACTTTTGTTCTAGTTGAGATAATTCAATAATTCTTTCTGTTCTGAACACTTTGGAATCTTGGCTTAAAGATCAGGTACATTGGAAGTCATTTCATGATGTTTCAAATTTTGCTCCTGATGTTAACCTCTGCGTGGCCTGACCCTGTACTGTTGTACAGCGCTGTGAAAATGTACAGAATTGTTAAGGTTAAAGGCCTGTCTCCACTAGACCAGTTTCCTGCACCGGTTTCCCGCATTGCATTTGCGATTTCACAGGGTTTTGGATAATCCTTCGATGGTTTGAGCCACAAACCGCTGCGGAAACCGGTCTAGTGGAAACAGGCCTTATTACATGTAAATGCTGGAAAGGAATGTCAGGCACGTCCTGAGAATATCAAAGGTTCTTAGCGCACGCTTCATCACTGCACATAGTCCAACTCCCGATTGTATGCAGTGACGTACATGTATATGTAGGGCGCGAGCATCAATTCATTCAACTGTCCCCGGCCCGCAGTCCAGCAGACGACATCTTCAGCCAAAGTTTTCTCACATCGTTACCGTATGAATTGATGCTGACTGAAAAATATTTGAAGAAACTTTGTTCCTTTCAACCATCTGAAAAATGTTTCTTCGAATTTTTTCTAATAGATTTCCAAGGTTTTTAGAAAACTTCAACATAGGATACTGTCTGCTCAAACCCGGCCCGGGGTTAGATCAGTTTAGAACAATTGATTATCCCCAGTACCACATACATGTACTCATAGGAAGGATTAGGTACATGTAGGTGTTTCAAGGTGACTGCTGGTTTTTGTGGCATCTTTTACAGGGTTCCCATGCATGCATGAGTTTCTGAATTAAGTAAGACGGGAACAGCACACTCATCTTGTGGTGCTTATGCCATGTTAACCTGCCCAACCACTGACTGAGGTAAAATTGGAATGGAAATGATTGAATGTTTTCAGGGGCGGATCCAGGGTTTGGGAAAAGAGGGGGCGTCCTGTGCTAGGAACATCGAAATCTGCGGTGAATTTCAATGATTTGCTCCAAATTCTAGAATTTCACATCACGGTTCAGTTTACAGATTTGTTGGCCAAAAGGGGTCGCCCCCTGGATACATGCCTGGTTTTGAAAGAAATATCTTAAACTGGTTAAAGAAATTGTTGCAATGTTATGAAATGGTCATGAGTGCTCTGATTGCGTGGCTATGCCGGGCTGTTTCAGCCGATCAAAAAGTGGAGAATGGGGAACCAGAATTGAAAACCATGGGAACCCTGCAAGAAGAAAATTTCCAGAAAATTTTTGACAAACCCGCTTTCTTTTTTTGAGTTGGATTTGGAGTAGAAAACCAGGACCAAAAAATGTGCCTGCAAATCCTTCATCTGAAGATGGGAGACAGAAAAAAACATGACATAGTTTTTACCAAAGTTTGGTGCATCCCGGCCCCTGCTCACTCAGAGTCAGACATGTCAGCAGAGATGATTTGTCATTTCACAATGACAAGTCAACTGCTCCAAACATTGCCAAGTCAGGCCTCGGCCTAAGCGCACACATGGAGGAATTTATTTTGATATTTCCCTCCATGGACGGGCGGCCAAGCCCACAGTAACAGATACCGTACTCAGTTTGCTCTGACTACATGTAGGCCTATCCCACCCACAAGTTGTCATTGATGTCACTGAACATTCTTTCTACAGAGGGTAGGGTTTGGTTCCATCCTGTCCAAACCACAGGCACCTCTGAGAGTCGTCAGTAGGGTTATTGGTAAAAACTCTGGGTCAAGGGCTAGGGTCAGGGTCAGGGGGCTAAATGTAGATGGTAGATTTCTTACAAAATGCAATGTTAAAGGAGCTGGACGTCCAAGTTGTAAACACTAACTCACTGGTTCGCTATCCCCGCAACACCTGCGGTGCTGCCACCTATTGTCAGTGATATGTACTGACGTGAATATCGTGAGTGAGTTGCACGGACCGGGAACCAGTCTAACGATCACGGGGCGCTACTGGTGCTGCCACCTGCACGAAGGAATAAAACTAGTTTGCCGCCCATGTTTGTAAACAAACCAGCTTGTTTACAACTTCGGCGTCTAACAGAACTCCTTTAAAATCGAAATTTGCCTTTTATTTTTATTTCTAAGTCATTATAATTCATGGTTCTTGCGTTAAAGCAGAAAAATGAGAATGTTAGTTGATTCCGATTCGGTGACTTTATGCTCCGATTCGGTACAATTTGGCCCGATCCGGTGTTCTTATAGGCCTAGGCTATAGGCCTATACACCGATTTCACAACTCAAAAATACACAGCGCCCTAGCGGTATTATTCACTAGCCATTTCCGGTTGAACCTCGCCTCCAGGTAAAATTCCTAGGTTTTTAGCCTCACCACCAAGGAATTTTACCTGGAGGCGAGGTTCAACCGGAAATGGCTAGTGAATAATACCGCTAGGGCAGGGGCGCTGTGTATTTGAGTTGTGAAATCGGTGTATTAATCCACAGGAACTTGTACCGTTAATTACGGGGGTCCTACCCCCTATATATATACCGGTAATACAGACAAGGAATGAAACTCATGCCTTTTCGTGTACATGAATAGGAATGTCCCGTCGATTAAACACCGTTTTCATGGTCATATTCACTTTGACTCCACAAACAATGGCGTTCTAATCCATCCATACAAACCAAACATTCATATCAACACATTGGTTTTACCATCAACGGGTGATTTCACATAATTTCAACACTATATCCAGAATTTTCGAAAAATTGACACAAGAAAATCGCGAACTTCAGAACGAGGCTCAACGGGCAGCGCCGCCACAAAACACGGCGGCTTACGAAAACAATCAGTGAGTAGTGAACTGGGTTGTTTTCGTAAGCCGCCGTGTTTTGTGGCGGCGCTGCCCGTTGAGCCTCGTTCTGAAGTTCGCGATTTTCTTGTGTCAATTTTTCGAAAATTTTGGATATTTTGTGTTACAAAGTTCATATTCTGAAAAAGCAGATTTTGGTCGAACAGGCCCAAAAATCAAGTCGCACTCAATACAAAATGCATGAGAACATCAATTTTTTTGGTTGCACAGAGCAAAATCCAGGTCGCATTTTAGACCAAATGGTCATGAACTTTGAACCCTGTACGTGTCCTTCAGAGCCACAGTCACACGGTACATGTGGTGTAGTGGTTCAGGTCACCAACTAGCGGTCAGAGGGTCCTGGGTTTGAATCCCGCTGTGGCGGGAGATTTTGGACAAGTCTCTTTGCCTTACTGGCCTCTCTCCACTCAGGTGTATGGGTACCACCCAGGTGTACTGTCCTTCATACATGTATCAACCTGCAACTTAACTTTGTCTTCAAAGTGCATGGTAAAATGGGTTTTGGCGAAATAGGAGCAGGCAAAATGGGAGTTCACGATGCAGATAGTGCGACGTTCCTTTTGCATCAGACAGAAGATTTACTTTCACTCATGCACTCACAACGTTGACAAGGGATCTTGGCTCTAATACCGTACCTCCGTCTTTGTCATTGACCAATATTCATTCATTCAATCATTATTTTCAGCACTCCAGTAAAATGCGGCCAGACAATGCGTCTCATGCACGTTTCAACAAAACGTAATTTACACAGCCATCATTTTAGTTCACCCCTATCGCATAATCAGGAAGTCAGCGCATTCGGAGAAAATGGGATGGGCGATGAAGGTAGGTTATCCTCACTCCCCCCCTCCCCCACTCGGGGGTCAACCATACCACACACTCGTTCCAGTTTTCTCAGGAAAAGGGGTAGTTTCGGGGACCAAAAACACTTTAAGTCCCCCTGTATTGAATTTTACAGTATTTTCAAGGTGTTAGGAGAATGCAGGTAGAGGTCTCATAGCCTCGTGAAGGTCCCCAAAATCTTACCTTGTATGTACAGTATGTACTTCGAAGAATCAAGACCTAGTTTTCAGCACACATTGAAAAAACTGCAGGCAGAGCTCTAATGCGTTCAGATAGAGTATAGTACATTTTACACTACACTAACGTTGGAGGACGTAAGCACTTTCTGAATTGAATACGGTGTGGCTTTAATAGGTTTTTAAAAATGGGAGGTACATGTACATGTATGCGATCTCTATGAGGTAAATTTTGACCCCTGGGGCCTGTTTCATAAACGCTAAAGGCACCTCATTAACTAACAAGAAAAGGACATCGGAGCGATGTCAATGGTTTCCGATGAGAAGTTTACGACTCTGGAGCTAGTTAACTGTGACCTTGACCTCTGACCTTGAGAAGTATTGCGTAACTGGAACAGGGATCCTTGATTTAACTTCACAAAGGAGATGGTTAATTCTGGCTTCTAATAAGTTTTTTCCTGAAATTCTGAGCTACACTTTAGAACTGTTTGACCTTGACCTTGACCTCTGGCCTTCAAGGTCATTGCGTAATCCGGAAGCTCATCCTTGATAACCTAGGTGTAGGTGAAGGTTTTAGGCTTCCACCATCACCAGGTTCTGACTCATGTTATTTGTGACAATTAACTGTGACCTTGACCTCTGACCTTGAGAAGTATTGCGTAACTGGAACAGGATTCCTAATAAAACCTGTCGGGGATGGTTAATTCAGGCTTCTTAATCGTTTTCTCCTGAAATTCAGAGGAGATTTGCACTTTTGAATTGTTTGACCTTGACCTTGACCTCTGACCTTCAAGGTCATTGCGTAATCTGAAAGCTCATCCTTGATAACCTAGGTGTAGGTGAAGGTTTTAGGCTTCTACCATCAACAGATTCCGACTTATGTCATGTTATCAAATTTGAATATCAAATCTCACCACGATATCAGCGAATATCATGCGACCGAGCAGGTGCAAACTGAAAATTTCAATTGCAATAACATCCGTGGATGAGCTATGATGTTGTGATACCAGTTGCAAGTCGCTTACTGTGGCAGATCTCCCGATATGTCAAAATATCAAATTTGATGTATCAATATCATTATGATGCTGACACTGGAGGTTAAATTCGTTGATGCCAATATCTTGCCAAGGGTCATAAACATAGGGAAGGAACTTGTTACTACTGCTCTACCTGGCCTCGGAGACAAGTTATTCAAGAAACAAAAGTGTGACAGACAAAATCTCAACTTTTGAAATATCATTTTCACCATGAAGCAGGTATCGGAGACCGGAAATTTTCATTCCATCTTGTAGCTCAGGTCATGAAACCTGGGGGTAGGTCACATTTCCAGGTCTGTAGCTCTTGCAGGAACAAAGTTACAGGTGTGACAGACTGAACAGACAGACAGACAGACAGACACACAGACAGACACACACACACACACACACACAGACAGACACCATGACCAAACACAATATGGTTTCCGATCTTGAGATCGGAAACCATAATTATGTTGATATCCGAAAAGAAATGACGAAAAATATATTCTGACCCCAAACCAGACATAGAGATCGATGTGCCGTTTATCAAAATAAAAGTTTCTTTGTCTTGTTCAATCACCAAGTCATAAACACTAAAATACAGACGATCTAAAGATTTAACATAACAGGAAATGAGGACTTTATCCCATATTTCCAATTTGAATACTCCGAGGTGATATTCGGGGTCACAAAACTTTTTGCACCTTTCACTCGTTGGCATTGCCACTCTTTTTGACAACTTACATGTACCTGTTACGAAGTTGTAAAACATCAGCCAACCCGATCGGCGATGAACCAATATCAGAAAATCATTGAATAACATAGGGCAGAAGATTGTATTGTATTGTATTTCATTTTTTCCGTCAGGGCCGACGCTATAGCATTATTGGCCCTGGTAAGTACGGAAAAGGCCATCACAAGCTACTCATGTTCCTCACTTGGATGGGGTACTTTACTTGCCCTTGCAAAGATACAAAGTACAAGGCACCACGGCTTACTGTCCCATGCGACGGACGTGAAGAGCCGGGAATGAAATCCCATATGGCCCGGTCTGGATTCGAACCCGGGACCTGCCGCTTGCTAAGCGGACGTGATAACCACTAGGCTATCAGGCTCCAGAAGATTAACTATAGGTGCTTCTCTTATGAATCTTTTTGAGTGATATTTGACCATAAAAGCGTTTTCATTTACTCGGTAGGCATACACCCTGACCCAAAGGAAGACCCTCCCCCGATCTCCACCATAATGAATTATGTAGCCTTTACCTTGATGGTATGACACATCATCCGGTGAAGTTGTCCAGTTGATTTATGGAACCAACCTAATTTTTCGGGCAAGAATGTAGTCTCTGACAATTAAAGGGAGACATGCGAAAAATATTGCCCGGCGGGCACAAGTTGTCTGAGTTGTAGCGCCGCCTGTTAATACACGGTGACACTACGCTATATCACAGGCCCCTGTAGAGCTATTAGTGAGCTTAGAACACGTATCTAACCAAAAAACACTAGTTTGTAAAAAACACACCCCGAGCTCACGAATTTATGAGCTCGTGGTGTGTTTTTAGATACGTGTTGTGTTTTTTATGCTATGTTCACACTATCACGAATCACGCCACGATTGAAATCGTGGTCTTAATCGTGGAGTAAACGTGGTGATCCTATCAGGTTTTATCAGATCTTGAGGTCAGTCGTGGCAATCGTGTTGATCGTAGGAAAGTTTTGGCCGGTTTAAAAATTTTCTGCGATCAACACGATTAATTGTTAATCGTGATCATCGCATCAGATCGTATTAAATCTTAACAAAGCGCGACAGATCGCATCTAATCGTGCTTCCGAATCGTGGTGATCGGGATCAACCGTGGACGAGACGAACAGCACCAGCTAGGCGGTCTTGAACCAAATTCATGGTTCGGTTCATACTGTGTTCACACTATCACGAATCACGCCACGATTGAAATCGTGATCTTCATCGTACAATAATCGTGGTGATCCTATCATGTCTTATCAGATCTTATCAGAT
>NMRB01004468.1:13425-27595 GCA_002633025.1 Notospermus geniculatus
AGATGACCTTTATGTCCATGTGAAGTTTCGGCCCGATCGGACATCCAATATGGCCGCCAGGTGGCGTAAGCCGGAAATCATCAAAGTGCTGTAACTCGGGAATGCCTTAACCCAAAGTGCTCCAATGCGCTATAGTGGCCCCCTGCAGATGACCTTTATGTCCATGTGAAGTTTCGGCCCGATCGGACATCCAATATGGCCGCCAGGTGGCGTAACTCGAAAATCATCAAAGTGCTGTAACTCAGGAACGACTTGACCTAAAGCGCTCCAATGTGCTAAGTGGTCCCCTGCAGATGACCTTTATGTACATGTGAAGTTGCAGCCCGATCGGACATCTAATATGGCCGCCAGGTGGCATAACCCCCAAATCATCAAAGTTTTTTCTGGGAATGACTTGACCCAGATTGCTCATAACTGATATGTAGGCCTACCTCCCTCTGTCATTAGACTATTATGTCCAACCCAGTGAGCACATGGTCCATGGACCATTTTCATTAATAACTCTTTTCGCTCAGCGCCAAGTTTTTGGCCATTGGAAGGCCAGTGGGCCTCCCATTTCCCTTTAGGTTTTGTGACTGTACTCTTTTCCCTTTGCAGGTTTTGGGTTGACAAAACGTGCTCCAAATAATCTAAATCGAAGTGAATTCATCAAAGAAGTTATTGAAAAAACCGGGATAACTTCACCTCCTGTCATAGTGTTGCCGTCAATGGGTGGCGCATTTGGCCTTCCATACATCATGGAGGACCCACGCAATGCTGTTGCAAAAATTAGCGGAATAATAGCCATTGCGTCTGTTGGAACTGATGCTTATACACATGCAGATATTCATAGGATTACAGTAAGTTGAAGTGCTGCCTGTTGCCTGGCTAGCTTTAGCAGTGCTCGACAAATTGGTTGCCCAGGCACCCGGGACTGTCAGAAAAACTCCTGGGAAAGCTGAAAGTCATTGAGCACTTGTCTGTTTGGCAAGTACCGAAATAAAACGTATCTTTCAATAAAATATAGAAATAACCATCGGGCAAGCGACAATTTGGTCTGCTGGGCAAGCAGAAATTTACTTTGAGGTTGCCCGTTGGCAAGTGAGTGAAAATCTGATTTGTCGAGAACTGGATATCCCCTGCGTGTCGGCCACTTCCCCCTCTGCAACAATTTTCTACCTTCTTCAGGGTTGTGATTAAGGTGCGTTCTTGCGTCATAGACGCACACCCAATCATTCCAAACGCAATGATGGGCATCATTCCCTTATGCCATGCGTCCACGTATAACCTTTTCAGACGCCTTGTTATTACACGGGAAACTCATTGATTTGCCATTTTGGACGCATCAATTCCAGTCAAAAGATCAGCTGGTTGCGTTCTCTATGAAATAACACTCGATGATATGAACACCTGCCCGCCGACGATCCCGACTTGAGGATAGCTTTCACTTCTACAGTGTCCTGAACTTTGAGTTTTATTTCTCTGAGATGGAAAGAAATCGCCTCAAAAATTGTTTGGTTGGATTCCCGAAGAAATTTCCTTTCCAATGACATAAAGCTTGCCCGTCTTGGTCATTTTGATGAAGAAATATTTACTTGATTAGGCTACAACCGACAGTTGAACACCAGAGTTGGCTTCGCGCCAACTGCTATGCAGACATCTCTGCTGTGTGTGCCTACGATCGTAACGATGATTCTGGTCAGCCAGTCTGACTAATTAACAGAAATAAGCTGATGATGGACACAATGAGAGGCTCAAATTGGGTGTTTTGTTCAATACCCTATTGATTTCATTGCAAGCTTTACTTTATACTAATCATTTTTGGGCCAAGTTATCTGGTGAGTTTGACTCTGACATTTTGAAGAAATCTCAAGAGCGGCTCTGAGCCAATCAGAAAATACCTTGGTTTAATATGGTGTAATGGGCGAGAAATTTGAATTCACTTGTGGAGTCTATCATTTCTTTGCAAAGAAATGATTGGAATGACAGCAAAACATGAAGTATATTTTGCGGCTGTGGTGCCCTCAGTGCCTTCTTCAGAATGGCCTTGTGCCCCTGGGTGTGGCCTTGGTGCCCCTAAAATTCAGAAAGTTTCCAAGGCCAAAGTGGCAGTGCCCAAATGGAGGTCTAATTTAAGGCCTGTAGANGTCCAAAAATTGGGGAAAAAAATTATTATTTTTTATCGAGTAAATCAAGAATATCTGGTGCGGATTCATTTTCAACTGCGGATATTGATACACAGGGCTTTCATTAAGCCTGCGTATGGCATCTATTACGCATGTAAACTACAGAAATGACACAAATATAATTAACTCTAAAGTCTCAAAAACGCAGGTAAATTCGATGATACGCTGATAGAGAAAATGTGGAAGTCCCATCTGTATAGTCTCCATTTACGCCAGTAGGACCCCAGCTGACCATCCCCAGAAATTTGTGACATTGAAGCACACCTAGTGGCAGTCCTGATAACTACACACTACATGGAATATACCATTGGGAATCGTTTTTCATCGTGATAGCCAGGCAGTGGTGATCACTGCGTCACTTGCCGATATTTTACCAGTTAGATATAGGAATAAGGCTTCACTATGCCAAATTTCAGATGCATTGGTGATAATTTACCCACGTCCACCCGGGGGTTGAAGATTTCTAATGCATTGCAATGCATTCATAGGGTATACGGTAAAAAGGTATAGGTAAAAAAGGTATAGGTAAAAAAGGTACGGTAAAAAAGGTACTGGTAAAAAAGGTACTAGGTAATAAAGGTATTAGGTAAAAAAGGTACAGGTAAAAAAGGTACTAGGTAAAAAACGTAATAGGTAATAAAGGTACTAGGTAAAAAAGGTACAGGTAAAAAGGATGCTAGGTAAAAAAGGTACAAGTTAAATTTTGTATTGAATTTGCAAGCATGCTGCATTGGATCATCCAGAACTTTGCAAATTGGACCTTAAACCTTTGACGTCACTGTATCCGATACCTCGTCGACGTCCGATACGGGCATTTTTTCTACAGCCCAAGTCATGGCGCCTGACTCTCATACCCCCTCATTCCTGTTGCCTTCCAAATATTCAACCTTCGAATTGCTTTTTATTTTGATAACTAATGATATAATGAAGCAAGCCGTGAGGAACAGCTGACGAAGCCAAACGAGTGTTATTTGTTGATGTGTTTTAGGGATTTGGGGATTTTGACAGTCAATAGTCAGGGGGTCGACCTATACGCGGGGTATACAAAAAATACAATGATTTGAGGCCCCAAATACGGGGGTCAACTTATACGTGACGTCGACCAATAGGCGAGTATATATGGTACATGTACATAATCATGAAAGAAAAATGTGACATCAGTTTCGTTAATTAGGAAAACAAAGAGCATTTGCAAAATGTCCGAAATCAGCATGAAAACAGTGAAATTATTCCCTAATGTTTTTTGTACTGGGAGAGTAATGGTATTATTTATCATTCGTCGAAAAATCATTACTAAACATATTGGTTTTGCTGAAATATTTGCATAAAATGTGTGATTTTCTTCATTTCTGGACCCCTATTTACCGGTAACTGGGGGGAGAACAGAACAGCACATCTAGGCCTGTCAGATTTGAATAGAATGCTGTGGTAAGATTTGGGTCAATATCAGTTACAACATGCATAATCAACCATGACATGTGGGTAGAGTGGTTTGTTGGTGTGGCGTAAGGTCAAAAAAGGGAATACAGTTGTACTTGAATTCGACGTCCCACTGATCACTTAGGCCTACCCACATGTCATGGTTGATTATGCATTGTGACTGATATTGACCACAATCTTTACCACAGCATTCCATTCATATCTGACAGGCCTAGATGTGCTGTTCTGTTCTCCCCCCAGTTAGATAGGGGTCCAGTAATGAAGAAATTTACACATTTTATGCAAATATTTCAGCAACAATAATATGTTTAGTAATGATTTTTCGATGAATGATAAATAATACCATTACTCTCCCAGTACAACATGTACGTTCTTGGTCATAAGTATTATCCGCACCAGATATTCTTGAATTACTCGATAATTACTCATTATTTTTCCCAATTTTTGGACATGTGATTGTGAACCACAGCAGTTCAAAGAGGGCTGGGTGGTTTGGAGGTTTCACCAACTGAAGTTTTCATCAAACTTTTCACCTGCACAACCTTCAGCCTTGGCGACTAAGCGATAGACCAGAGAAAAAATTTCAAAAATATATCAAGATCTCGCCAAAAAATGCATTTTTGTCCAAAATTTCACCACTTGCTTGGCAACCCAGTGAACTCAACTATGAGATGCCCCCTGGTGTTATTCCAACCACAGTGATTTTAAATAACAATTGGCCTGTTCAACTGTTCATTCAATTCAGGGCATTGATTGGGGATATGTCTAAGGGACCATCTCACAGTTGGGTTCACAAGCATGTGCTGAGATTTTGGACAAAAATGCAATTTTTGGCGAGATCTTGATATATTTTTGGAAATTTTTCACTGGATTGTTGCTTAATGATCAAGGCTGAAGATTAGTAAAGGTGAAAAATTTGATGAAAACTTCAGTTGGTGAAACCTCCAAACCTCCCTGCCCTCTTTGAACTGCTGTGGAAGACAGGGATGTTGGTCGATTTGAATAATTGAAGCGGGATGTGTTAGACAGTGTATGTGGCTTTCACATGTCCAAAAATTGGGGAAAAAAATTATTATTTTTTATCGAGTAAATCAAGAATATCTGGTGCGGATTCATTTTCAACTGCGGATATTGATACACAGGGCTTTCATTAAGCCTGCGTATGGCATCTATTACGCATGTAAACTACAGAAATGACACAAATATAATTAACTCTAAAGTCTCAAAAACGCAGGTAAATTCGATGATACGCTGATAGAGAAAATGTGGAAGTCCCATCTGTATAGTCTCCATTTACGCCAGTAGGACCCCAGCTGACACAGGTATCATCAAGATATTGGAAGTCGCGCGTCGGCCAAATTTTCTTCAATACGCCCAATCCTTGCTTGCGCAGCTGAAAATAGAACTGGGCATTTCCATCGCCCACGGCAAAGACACACTCCTGGCTCGCTCGCGGTACCGGCAGCAGCATAAGAAGGGAAGATTTGACCCCAGTAAAATATTTAACAAGAAGTCATGACCCCAAAAAAGAATTGCTGAAAAGTCCAAAGGCCCCAGCATCTTCCCATGAACTGACTTCCATAAAAAAATTGCAGAAGTCATGACCCAGGTAGGGAAAAAGTTATGAAAGCCCTGAATACACCTAGCTATGTGTTATTCTGGCAGTTTATGACATATCACTCTTGGCATGCTTGGCCACTTGGTTACCAAGGATGCATTATTCAGATTGACCTTGATTTGCGATGTTCATTTGGGGAGATAATTTCAGCTGAGGTTGGGGTAGGGTCTGGAACAACTAGTTTGTTTTGCATTGAAGATGTTTAAACACCATAATAATGACGAATTCTGTACAAAGATGAATCATCATCATCATATCAATACCGGCGCCGTCGTAATCCTGTTGGGATTTTGGCGGAGGTGTGGAGTCCACGACAGGCTACAGTCCACCTGCGTGGAGTCTTTTACTTGCCCTGGCATATAGACACACAGGTACAAGGGACCACGGCTTTTAGTCCCGTCTGACGGACCCTCATTTAATATTTCACAATTATTGCTTCACAGGTTATGTCTTCTCCCAGAGTTGAACTTGCGCCGACCCATTGCACAGTTTGGTAGTCAAGCACGCCAACCACTCGACCACCGAGCTCACACGATCTGATTGATTTGATCGATGAATTGATTGATAGATTACTCCATTCCTATTTGCAGGTCCCAACCATGATCATACGTGGAGAGAAAGACAAAGGCCTTGGGCTCGAGGCATTAAGCAACTTGCAAAACACAGAAAACAATATTCACTTTGTAATGCCGAATTGTGGTCATGCTGCATATATGAATGATTCGTCATTATGGCACAAGTATTTGTACAATTACGCCCTTGGTATTGAAAAAGAGAGAGAGGTCTTGCAGCAGAATCAGGCATGAGAGTCAAGGATTTGTTCATTATAGTCCACTGACTGTAGGACTCACTGTATTGTGCCAATGGGCCGAATTTATAAAACATAGCAAAAGCTTACAAGCCAAAGTCCCAAGGCCAAGCTTTTGCTTGTAAAGGAGAAGCACAAGCCAAAGATTTTGCTCACAAACATATTCATAATCAATTGCTTAACCTAATGACCTTTTCTTATAAAGCCAAGCAAGATTTTCTCTCTGATGAAGCTAATGCTCGCAAGACAAAGCTTCTGCTAATTCTTATAGGGAGTTGCTTGTTCTATGAAGCAAAAGCGAAACTTTATAAATACCTCTTCAAGAAAAAGCCCAGAAAAAGCAAATGCTAGTTTTTATGAATTCGGCCCATTGTGATTAAAGAGCAGTGTTTATATCAGGTTGCCCAAAAATTACCCCATAAATTGGAAATTTTGTTTAATTTAATTATATTTATATTATTGGAACCGCTTCGTTTTCCCCCATAATTTTGAAAATATTGATCCTCACTCGGTGTCAGTGTAGGTTTAGGAATCAAAACACCTTTTCTTTGATTGCCCTCTTGCATTATTTACTGTTTTGGGGCCTAACATGAGGAGGACTATTTCATAAAGAACTGTAGTATTAGCAGTACATTGTACATGTAGTATATACATATACATGAAAAGATGGTTTGAGGTCATTCTTCATATACTGTTTCATTACTCTACATTTCTCTACTTCTGCACAACAGCTGTTATGACATGTCTGGTAGTTGCAGTGCATCTGGTCTGTTTTCATTGCCACTGGATGGAGCCACGGTGGTGTAGTGGTTCAGGCCTCCGACTAGTGGTCAGAGGGTCCCGGGTTCGAATCCCACTGGGCGTGAGACTTTGGGCATGTCTCTTTGCCTCACTGGCCTCTCTCCACCCGGGGACCTTATTCACGAAGCTCTCGTAATTTAACGGGAGTGCGTAAACTATTAATTGTCCATTTGCGGACAACCTATTGTCAAAGGATTTGCGTACCCTTAATGTTACGGGAGCTTTGTGAATAAGGTCCCAGGTGTATAAATGGGTAACCGGTCGGAAATGCTCGGATTGTAGCGCTGAATGAGCAGCTCATCTGAGTTCTACTGTAAGGTTTCAGGATAGACTGGGGTTAAAGTGTAAAGTCGGATGACACCTCTACCGTTGTTGATATCCCCAGACTATATAAACCCAAACATTAACTTTTAACTTTTTTTGTCTTTTTACAAATTATGTGTGATCTTGTGTACATTCCATGTACTGTACATAATATATGTGAATAAGCACGTGCACATCTGTACATCACTGAATCTTTTAGCCTGCTTGGCTGCAAGGCCCAGCAGGGCTTATGCTGTGGTTGGGGTCATTGTGTGGTGGTCTGTCGTGCCCCCGCGTTAGTAGGTACGTTCGTCCGTAAACTTTTGGTTTGTTAGCACTCTAGCGCCTTTATTATATTCTTGGCTTGGCCACCAGATGGCCAAAACCAAAAACACAAAAAGTGCGATAAATCCTGAAGTAACAAGAACAGGACATCGGAGTGATGTCAATGGTTTCTGATCCTGATGACAGTAGCCAATCTACCACTAGCCAATTCCAGTTGAAGTTATGAGAAGTCAACTACTCCAGAGCTGGTTGGCTGTGACCTTGACCTCTGACCTTCAGAAGCATTGCGTATTCGAACAGACGTCCTATCCTTGATTAAATCTATAGGAGATGGTTAATACAGGCTTCTAATTAGTTTTCTCCTGAAATTCTGAGTATATTTGCATTTTAGAACTGTTTGACCTTGACCTCTGACCTTCAAGGTCATTGTGTAATGAAAGGTCATCCTTGATAACCTAGGTGTATAGGTGTAGGTTTTACGCTTCTACCATCAGCCGGTTCTGACTTATCTCATGTTATCAAATTTGCATATCAAATCTCACCATGATATCAGCAAATATGCGACCGAGCAGGTGCAACCTGAAAATTTCAGTTGCAATAACATCCTTGGATGAGCTATGATGTTGTGATACCAGTTTCAAGTCGCTTAATGAGGACACCACATCTTCCGATATGTCAAAATATCAAATTTGATACCGGTATATCAATATCACTATGATGCTGACCCGGTAGAATAAATTTGTTGATGCGAGTATCTTGCCAAGGGTCATGGAAGGAACTTGTTATTAGTACTCCACCTGGCCTTGGAGCCAAGTTATTCAAGAAACAAAAGTGTGACAGACAAAATCTCAACCCGGTATCGGAGACCTGAAATGTTCATTCCATTTTGTAGTTCAGGTCATGTTACCTGGGGTAGGTCAAATTCCCAGCTCTGTAGCCGTTGCAGGAACAAAGTTACAGACTGAACAGACAGACACAGACTCAGACAGACACCATGACCAAACACAATATGGTTCAAACATGGTTCCCGATCTTGAAGATCGGAAACCATAATAACTGGATCATCTCCAAATTTTTATCATAGGTGTATCTCATTAGGATACATATAACATATACAAGCCGGGTGGCGACAGGGGTTCGCTATGTCGAATAAACATGAAGGGGAGAAGGCAGGAATTAAGGAATGTGGAGGAAGTGATGACAGGCCTATGATGGACTGGATAGGCCCAATACATGTTTTACATGCATTCCCATGCGAAATACAACGCAAGATCATTAAAATACACGATAAAAAAATCCAGAAAGGTAAAAGAAGAAACAAAAAAAATTAGTCAAGGCAAAGAAAATTTACACGCTCCGGGTATCGAACCCGAGACCTTCGGTTTTCTAGGCTGGCGGCTTTGCCACTCGGCCATGGCGNAGCGTTACTGAGAGACCCCTCAAAAATACTGAAAAACCCTGAAATTCAGGGGCAAAATACTGAGAGGGGTATTTAGGGGTTGGCAGGTCTGGCTATGATGTTGTGATACCAGTTTCAAGTCGCTTAATGAGGACACCACATCTTCCAATATGTCAAAATATCAAATTTGATACCGGTATATCAATATCACTATGATGCTCACCCTGTAGAATAAATTTGTTGATGCGAGTATCTTGCCAAGGGTCATGGAAGGAACTTGTTATTAGTACTCTACCTGGCCTTGGAGCCAAGTTATTCAAGAAACAAAAGTGTGACAGACAAAATCTCAACCCGGTATCGGAGACCTGAAATGTTCATTCCATTTTGTAGCTCACGTCATGTTACCTGGGGTAGGTCAAATTCCCAGCTCTGTAGCCGTTGCAGGAACAAAGTTACAGACTGAACAGACAGACACAGACTCAGACAGACACCATGACCAAGCACAATATGGTTCAAACATGGTTCCCGATCTTGAAGATCGGAAACCATAATAACTGGATCATCTCCAAATTTTTATCATAGGTGTATCTCATTAGGATACATAACATATATAACAGGTTTTTGGTTGACCTACTTTCAAGGTCACAGATGTCAAAGTTGTACAAAAGTAACGAGAGCTACCACAGTTCGCCATTATTTCACTCAGCGACTTCATATCTTGCATAAACGTGTACCGGTATTTGAGGGTAAAATATACTGATTTTCGGCACAATCAGACATCCAGTATGGCCACCAGGTGGCATAACCTGAAAATCATGTAAGTGCTATAACTCAGGAACGGCTTGACCCAGATACACTCCTATCTCGCAGTGTTTTCTTTCGCTCCGTACCTACGCTTCACAAACCACTGCTTCGAATGGCCGGTATTCTGCCGATTTACCACCAGATGGCACCACTACGGTCCAACCAATCAGCGCCCGCCATCAGGCTGCAACTGAGCAAAATCCTAAAACACTTTCTCGAGCACGGCAGCGGGAACAGAAGTGGTGCCATCTGGCGGTAAATCGGCAGAATACCGGCCATTCGAAGCAGTGGTTTGTGAAGCGTACGGAGGGAAACAAAACACTGCGAGAGGAGTGTAGACCCAGAGGGCTCAAACATTATAATGTACCTCCCTCTGGACGACCTTTACAAGCATGTTTTATGTTGGAATTTTAACAAACACGCTTTGGGATTTGATTTGGCAAGAACAGAGTAGGAAGTTGATCAGACTTTGTGTAGGCTTATCACAAGGTGTATCAGCGTGCTTGTCCAGACCAGGAGTTTCCAACAGGATGTTGGTGGTTTATCTGCTGTGCCACATAGCATTGTAAAATTCAAGAACAAACCTGCTGTTTGTTTACTGTTATGTCACCTGTAGAAGTTTTCTTGATAAAGTAGAAATGATAATTGAGGCATTCAGGTCCTGGACTCCAGCCTGTGAGCATACCAAATTGGTCTCTCCAACTTGTGACTGCAGCAATTGTAATCTGTAGATTATCTAGTGGTTTGAAGTATATGTTGGAAAAGGAACATTTGATTTCAAGTTATTTCTCCGAGATCCCCCACATAAAAAATTGGTGGAGAACCCGGGTAGAGGAACAATCTACTAAGTTCACTCTACATTGTGAGATCCCGAGTGCCGCTCAACTCACTAGAAAATAAGGATTACGACACCCGAGA
The DNA here is from genome assembly GCA_002633025.1 of Notospermus geniculatus. Lineage (NCBI taxonomy): Eukaryota > Metazoa > Nemertea > Pilidiophora > Heteronemertea > Lineidae > Notospermus > Notospermus geniculatus. The sequence goes on from NMRB01004468.1 coordinate 23,967, forward strand.
AACGTGGACACTATACTTCATCATGATTCCCCCATCATTAAAAGTTGTGTTGGAAACTTTACAACTTGGGACTCCTGATACATGGAATCTGCAGAGACTGGACAATGGTATGTCACTAGTACTCAGCTGGAATGTGTTCAGTGAAGCGGATTTGAAATATGTCTGTCCAGGAAAAAGATTTGTTGGAATGAAGTCTCCATCAACTCTACGTCGAGATCAACAAAGACTGCAGAACTTTAGGATCAACAAAGGCTACACTTGTGGGGAGGTTAGTGATGATAACAATATTTCTCCTGACTGCAAGATGAATGACATTCCTCGGAGCAACTTAAATGTTGCCCCCTCAACATGTGATATTGCCGTTCAGTGTTCTCCTCTGATAGTATCTGCTGAAGTCCAGTGTGTGCCAGAGACAACACCCAGCAGTACACAGTGTGTAGGAGAATATGTCTCTACCAGCACCCAAAGTGAGGATATTCTTTTCCCCAACAAGGCCTCCAAACAGGCAGACTCTGCAAATAACGTTGCCGTTCACGAAGCCACCATTAGAACAGGTGGGAAGAGAGTAACCGAAAAAGTAATCAAGAAGAGGAAATGGGCCATATGAATAAAAACTAGCATTTGCTTTAACTACCGATTTTTAAGCATTTACTTGTACCCGTATGAATAAAACTGTAGGAAATGCTAGGAAAATTTAGGTTTTCCTTCGTATAAAGCAAATGCTTTTTAGCATCTTGTGTTTGCTTCGAAATTAAGTAAATCCTTGTGTCCGTATGAATAAAGTTGAGCATATGCTTTTTACTAGGCAGGAAATCCTTCGAATTTTCAAGGTTGCCCCGGACGTTAAAGTTAAAGTTTGGGTTTATAGTCTGATATCAACAACGGTAGAGGTGTCATCCGACTTCACACTTTAACCCCAGTCTATCCTGAAACCTTTCAGTAGAACTCAGATGAGCTGCTCATTCAGCACTAAAGTGTTTTTCACATTGAACTGGCCAAAGGTACTTGGCTGACCTCTTGTCACTAAACTGTAATGGCATGATCACAAATAATAATGTTACACAACCCTCGGCAGCCAGTGTCATGGCTGACCAACTTTGGCTGACACCATGAAAGAGCTATAATCTGTTTTCAAGTCAGTGTTGTGCAACAACACTACCTCTTGGTAAATGTGATCTGGTCACATTCCTGAGTTCAACTAAGTACCTTTGGCCAGTTCAATGTGAAAAACACTTTACAATCCGAGCATTTCCGACCGGTACCCATTTATACACCTGGGTGGAGAGAGGCCAGTAAGGCAAAAAGACTTGCCCAAAGTCTCACGCCAGCAGCGGGTTTCGAACCCGGGATCCTCTGACCGCTAGTCGGAGGCCAGAACCACTACACCACCGTGGCTCCCGTGGACGTGGACGTCCACGTCCCGTGGACGTGGATTGGAAATTTAAGCAAATGGTCTTTATCAACGAATTGCTCATAACTGACATGTTCCTCCCTCTGTCATTACACTGTTACATGTATGTCCAAAAGGGTGAGCACATGGTCCATGGACCATTTCATTATTCATATGACCCATTGTTTTGATTCTGAGGAATTTCTGATTCAATGGAAAGACCAACCAGCTAAGTGTAATACATGGGTGAATGCTGTTGACCTTGACGAGCTGGCAGAAGCCTACACTCCAGAACGAAGGACATAAGATTAGAGGAAAGTGTTCCAGTGACAATAATCAGGTTCCTTTCGTAGCAGTCAGTGACACCTTTCTTTGTAAGGAGATTGCTGATAATGGTGGGCTTTCATCTGTTGACAAAGGAGGACTCGTAACTGCTGAGAAGTTTGCCAGTGCACCAAAGCAGAGGAACTCACTTCCAGTGCAACAAGTCCAGGATAACCATCCACTTTTCAAGCCAAGATGGACATACGACACCTCCTTTGGTGTTATTGTAACAGTGACAACTGAGAAACCATGGCGCGAGTCAACCTCATATTGTTATACTGGTACGGACACTGTATTATCTTGTGTAGAGCCTTTCCTGGTTAATCCAAATCGCCAAGGACACTCAATTGATCCATCAAATATTTTGGTCCACTTTTATTTCCACAAGTTAGGAAGGACTTTCAGTGTTAGTCCTGGGTTAAGACTCAATCAAATTCCGCCTCATCAGCAGGGACATCCATCAGGAAAACATGTAATCAACTTGCATTTGACTTATGAAACTTAGCATTTTCTCCAGGTGACATCATTTTGGTTTGACATCCTTGACATTCAAGACTTATTCGGAGTAGTTTATTTTTTTTACTGCTGGAAATTTTGATGACATTTAAAAAAAAACCGCTTTGTAGGAGCAAAATCTTGAAGCAGGTGGAGTATTTTATAGTGTGATTTGGACTACATGTATGTAGGAAGTTGATCAGACTTTGTGTAGGCTTATCACAAGGTGTGTCAGCGTGCTTGTCCAGAGCAGGAGTTTCCAACAGGATGTCGGTGGTTTATCTGCTGTGCCACATAGCATTGTAAAATCCAAGAACAAACCTGCTGTTTGTTTACTGTTATGTCACCTGTAGAAGTTTTCTTGATAAAGTAGAAATGATAATTGAGGCATTCAGGTCCTGGACTCCAGCCTGTGAGCATACCAAATTGGTCTCTCCAACTTGTGACTGCAGCAATTGTAATCTGTAGATTATCTAGTGGTTTGAAGTATATGTTGGAAAAGGAACATTTGATTTCAAGTTATTTCTCCGAGATCCCCCACATAAAAAATGTCAAATTTCGGCCTTATTTGACTTACAGTATGGCCACCAACTGTGTTTTCAACACAGTTGGCAGTGAGCTTAAAGCCCCACTGTATTGAATGTGAAAAACGCAAATCATCGCCGCGATTCTCGCACGACGTCACGACGTCAGCGTAGTGTAAAATGTACTACGCTCTGTCAGAATACATTATAGCTCTCCCTGCAGTTTTTTCCAATGCGTGCTGAAAACTAGGCCTTCTGTGAAGTGCGTATCAGGCAAGCATTTTGGGGACCTTCACGAGGCTATGGGACCTCTATGTGCACTCTCCTAACTTTTTGAAAATATCGTAAAATTCAATACTGTGGGGCTTTAAAGGGAGACATCCGAAAGATATTGCCCGGGCACTATTTGTTTTTGTTTTGGTTAGTGTAGTGTCACCGCTGATTAACAGATGGCGCTGTGCGTTATGGCACAGGCCCCCTGGAGAGCTATCAGTGAGTATCTAACCAAACGTATCAATAAACACAACGCGTATCAAAAAACAATGGTAGACTTAAACGCTTTTCAGTGGTGGGACCCACATCTGGAATCATTGCGACTGCTGGCCGATACATGAAAAGGAACAAAAAACAAAACAATGACACAGTGCTGGATTTATACTGCATCCACGCTGATGTTTATACTGCATCCACGCTGATTTTGTAAATGCTCTCATTTCTCAGCATAACCTTGGTTCCATGGCATAATCCCTGCCAAGGCAATATGATGCATGTTATTAGCCATACTTACACTAAAAACGAAATCCGGACTTCTACTTACACTACAAAAAAGGCGGGCGTAACGAATTGAAGCCATGTGTAATGTGTGAGAATGCCCCCCCCCCCCGTATGACAATGCC
>NMRB01004469.1:0-28213 GCA_002633025.1 Notospermus geniculatus
CTACAAGCGGTTTGCCGTTATTTGAATATACATGTACATGTACAGCAATGCATTATTTCTCTATCAACGAAGCAATGTTGTTGGTCTGTTTCAAGCTGTTGTAAACTACCACTGAAAAGCTCAACGCTCTGTCCTGTTTCTTTATATCAACGAACCGACGTATTCAATTTGCACATCTTTTTAGTCACCCGACTGAGATAGAGTAAGACAGGTGTTACGGTACAGTGCAAGGTGCGAGTCTATGATACCGCATTTTCCGTCTCGTGTCGTCGACCGTAAAGGCAGATTCATACTTTGCGTTTTGCGCGTGTCCGTTTCCTATGTGAATGCGTGGTAGAAAAAAGTAATTTTATTGTTGACCGTTTCCGGAAAAAAACAATGCTTTCGAGCGTTTCCGCGCACGGAAACGCTCCAATGGAAAGCCGCCCTAACTGGGCGGTTGCGAAAACTCGCTCGAGCCTTCGAAACCGCCCAGTTCGGCAACGACTACCGGTACGCGATTACGAAAACACTCTATTGGTTCAAGCACGTTTCGCAACGGCTTGACAGAAACTTTAAACTTGCTCTGCTGAAACCGTATGGTGACAGCACAGCGCAGTTCGATCAAGACTCTGGCCCATAGTTCCAAAGACTTTCAAAACTGAACTATTGTAATGGACAACTCACACTGACGTCCTATAATTACTGACTGCAAAACGCTGAATCTGTGCCAACCACACCGAGTGCAATTTACGGTAAAAAGCTGCAATCTACAACAAACTGTTACTTTCTGAGTTCAGTTGGATCCGCTGATGAAGAAAACGAGTTACCTTTTTTGTCAGCCGTAACACGATGTTCAAGGTATAATCTACAACTTCTTTGTCAAAAAACTAGTTCAAGTGCTAAATTGTACAGGAACGCACAACACACTTATCGTATCGGTGAAGCAAATTAAGTCCACTTGAACTTCTTCCGAAACACTTCAACTTCGTCCGAAAAATACCTTCTGCATCGTCAACGAATTTATTTACTGGCACAACTTCAATATCAGTGGCCTTGGCGTCGACGCCGTGGCCTATGAAATTGAAATAGAATTGTAACTTTTAAAAACGGGCAGCACACCAGGCGACATCGCAAGCGCTCTGATCGCCACCGAGCAAAATCGGCTGCTGACGCCAGGTTTGCACTGGACGGCGATCAATGGAATCTTCTCGCAACGATAATCGCCCCAAATCAAACTGGTTCGATTTTGTGGCGAGAGGAATCGTTGTCGCCGAGTAGGCCTATTGATCGCCAACCACCGCACACACAAAAACGATGCGGTATTTGGCGAGAAGATCGGTGGCGATCAGTTCGTTTGTGGTATATCGCCCTTGCCTCGCCTGGTGTGCTGCCCGCTTATACACTGTTTTCCTTGTGGCGTCGCCTGGGACGTCCTTCGTTCCGTCGCTGACCTTTCTACACCACAAGCCAAGGACCTTAAAAAGCCATTGAACATCAGTCTTTCATTGATTCGATGAAAAATGCCCACTAATGACTTAGACAATTAATTTCAAAACAGCCATGTTGCGATCTGCAAGTTACATGACCTATGACCTCTGGTGAAACCGGGATAATGATGATACATGTACACTCTGATCTCTTACTCTAATGCATTACAGTGGAAAGCACTATGTAAAGGGATTCACATTCATTATTGCCATTTTTCTGTGTTTCATCATAAAGGAATTGGTTTCATCAAGGAGTGAGCCAGGAATCGAATCCACAGCTCTCGTTAATCAAAGAGACAGAGTTACATTACATGTAGTTTCAGATGAAAATTGCTTTGATTGTGCTCAGTGTATTTCAGTATCATTCAAATCAATTTGCAGCCGGTGTAATATCTGCCGGTGTTCCGTATGTCAGTGTTTCCCGTTGTTGTTTGGAAACGCTGGCAGATAGATCGACACGTGTCTTTTGTGTGTCTTCTGTTGTCAAGTACAATTTTTCCGTCAGGTAATATAAGGGAAACACTCACAGATGGGGAACATCGAAAAACGTTACACCGGTTCTGATTGACTAGTAGGCATGCGAGTTCAATAAAGGCTGTGTCTTGTCTAAACACTTTTGTATTACAAAGTGTTTTGTATTACAAAGTGTTTATTGTTGACGAATTCTACGAAGTCGTATCCTTTCATCAACACCATGATGTGCGCTGATCCATCTTCGTATCCATCATTTAGTTTTTGACACAAACCCGTTAATTGATGCGTTTGTTTAGGTTCCGGTGGCGGGAAAAGCTAAACAAGCCGTCACGTAGTAACTAGCAGCACCTATTTGTGCGGCCACCACCTGCCAAGAAGCAAATTGGCATGACAAAGATGGAATTTAAGGATATCTCTACTTTCAGCCGATGGCAGAAATCCGTTGCTCAGCCTGTTGCGGCACTGATAGTGAATGTGTATAATCAGCCATGAAAACGAATTTCCAGCAAGGAAATTCGTCCATCAGTGACCGATGGTGATTTCACTACGTTGTCCACGATCAACAGTTCCGAGAGAGCAACCGACCATAAACATGCTTTTGCTATATCATGTACATGTATATACAGTACATTGAAGACATTACACTTTGTAGTGTTACGTGTACATTGAAGACATTTCTAAATTCGACTTGTCATTTTGTAATTTTTTTCCCAGAAAGTTTGATATAAACGGTCTGTAGAGCAACCGTACGTCACGGTGTAGCGTTTTTTTCTGCTGCTCAGTGAAATTCTGCTGCTCGGATAGCAGCAGAATTTCACGAGCAGCAACACGTTATAACGGTGCTGTTGTTGAGTAAGTGGAAATACAGATTGTCCAGGTAAGAACAGATACTTGAAATGGAATAAAATGGTCAGTAGTTGGTTCTCGGAGGGTTAATATGAATCGTCATCGCTCTTCTCGTAATAGCTATAAATTATTCCTCACACAGCCCAGTGAACTCAGAATTCATAAACATACATGGACTTATCTTTTTCGTTGAACAAGGGATAGGTGTCACACTTTTACTTATTAAGTAGTTTATGAATGTGGACCCTGGCCTACAACTTGGCTGATGTAACTGGAAATGAGGAACCTAACTCACTGCCTCAATAGCTGTCACTAGTGCCGGTTAAATCTATTGAATTGAAAGGGACATTCAGGTCCTGATCAATTTCCCACACAAAAGACATCCATTGCATAGGACCTGATAATACTGTGTGCTGCCCTCTATCACAGTTATGATCCCATTGGCTTATGTCATGCCGAACTTAGGACAAACAGACATTCTGGCTGGAGTTGAGTGTTCGTACTGTCCAACTGTATCCAGCTTCCGTATCACCATCAAAGAGCTGAGTAGCTTGTGATGGCCTCCTCCGTACTTACCAGGGCCAATAATGCTATAGCGTCGGCCCTGACGGAAAATTGAAATACAAATCAAAGAGCTAACAATTCTGGGACACACTGAGCGAATGCCCTTGCAATTATACCATAACGGCGATACATCAAAAAAGTTCTCCAGCCTTGGCAGCATATTTTGAATGGAATGTACAGTTCACTTCGGCATTCTCGCCAACCCTACGTAAGTCACGTGCTCCTATGCCGTAATTGCATTTCAATTGTTCCTTTATTAGCCTCAGCTCGAACACTTTAATAGGGAAATTGGCCAAAATTAGTTTGCGATTTGATTACCACTAAGATTGCAACTTAAAGATAGCAATTGAATGTTTCTATGCTAAAACTCAGCTTGATCGAAGAATACCAGGGGTATTTAAAGCTTTCAAATATGTCTCGGCCACGTCGTCAGGGTGGGTACGAGTCGGTGGTGGAAATCGTATGAAGAGTTTGACTTTGACTAGTTGTCGGAAGGTTGGTTGGCTTACCTCGCTACCTCTCCGAAAAAGTTCTCGTTGGCCCCATTTTGGTCCCCTGGATAACACCTCTACTACCGTACTTCATTTCATACATGTATAACCGAGGTCAACAGGGAGGCAAAGGAGAAGTCTCCCCGCCACCAAATTTTCTGTGTTTTCTAGACGTTATACATGTATATAACTTTGCTGCCACCTCTCGCTGCGCCCGGAGTTGAGTGGTCGTATTGTCCAGCAGTGGTCGTTTGCTCAGCAGATAGCTCACGTGTGCGCGTAATTTCGGTGAGTTTTTTGCCTCGCGAGGCAGAAAGCTCGCGTGTGCGCGTATTTTTCGGTGAGCTATCTGCTGAGCAAACGGTCTCGAATGACTTTTTGCTCAGCAGATAGCTCCAGTGTGCGGCAAGCTTTAACCACGGAAGAGCCAACTACTGACGATCTTATCCCATTTCAAGTCTTAGTTCTCTCAGTAGACTTGCGTAGTTTCACTACCTTACGATATGATATGCAGAAAAACCACCGACTTCGCGTAACAACTGAAATCCATAGTCACAAAATTTTTGACTTTACTTCTTGTGAGTCACGGTGTCTCCTTTTCCACAGTACCAGAAGTCTTTTCCCACTAATTGTATTTCATTATTCCAATTATCCCGACGGGGGTTTGAAAGGTAAAATTACAAGAGGAGATATTACTGGCGGGGGATGACCTCGAGGCTTTGAATGTCGTAGCGTATAATCAGAGAATCCACGAAAAGTGGAAAGAAAAAGCCGCCGTGTTTGCCAATTTGCTTCCATGACCACAGTGATGGTTCTTTTACACTATTCTCCATTTCGGGTCCCTTTGGAGCCGGGTTTTCTGCAAAAAGTTCTCCGCAACAGCTGAATCAAATTTGACATGGCGTGTGTCAATTGGTTTGTCCTTTTTGTCGGTATTTTTTTGCTACAATGTACATGTATCTTCATTTTTCGCGTAAGGCCGACATAACGGATTCCAAAACCTATTTCATTTCGCTACGATGTGCAGTGCATTTACACATACACCATGCACTGCGTATTCTTCTTCGTGCCGCGTTTTTTTTCTAGAAAACGAAGGCGATGATACCTGTAACGGCCTGTAACAGCAAAAAGACCCAGTCGAGTTGAGGAGAAATCTGCCGACTCGAATACCCGGCGCCATAAGGATCTGGAATGGAGAATAATATTGCGAGCCGATGTCGATATGTACAGTCTTTGACAAAAGTTTATCTCCACCTGATACCTTGAATATTTCAAATACTACTGGGCCAATTTTAACACGGTTTGTTCCACATGAAAGTCATATTTGGTCATATTTGCATCAAAATTTTGGATATTTGGAAATGTCATAATTATGTAATAGCTCATCAGATAAAATCCCTAAAAATCAACATTTTTAAGGGGCGGTAGTGGAAACATACAGCGCCGTTTTAGTGCGGCGGTCGAAGGTTGAACCGTCTTATTTATGAATAACCATGTATTGTTAATAAAATTAGGCGTCAAGGACAAGCTGATCATGGTTCGTTGCCAAAACCTACACTCTTTCAAAAATATTGTCCAGCACAATGCTTTTGTACACCCGGTGCGTCCGTGCGCATAGGCCTATTTTAATGACAATAAGGAGGTTACTTTAATAGCCCGCGTATTTCGAAAAGCGTAGGCGTGTTTAGGCCAAAATATGAAAATTTTGGGAAGACTTTTCTCGTCCATCAGGCATCGCACTTCAGTGGTTTCTTTTCATTTGGCAGCAGTATATTTGTGCGCAGGGCGCGACGTTGAGATTTTTTCACTATTCAACAGGATTCGGGAGATATTCAAAAAGTTCATTTTTGACCAATTTTTGGCACAAATTACATAATTATCATTACTAAGAATTAGAATTTGCAAATTATCTCAACGTCGGCACCTGCACATATGTATTCCCGAACATTTTGTGGTAAAACGCCAGGTCCCAGTCGCCTTGTTGCCGAGAAATCTATGACGAAAAAGTCAAATGGGGGTCTCATTGTTTGCTTAATTAGCTGATTAATGAAAGATGAAAGCACATCGTTTACAATGCAGATGTGTAGAACAAGAGTAGTAATTTCATAGAAATACATGAAATCGATGCTACCTTTTTGCTTGAAGAAAATATGAATTGTTTTCAGTCGCCATTTGCAGTGCGCTTTCTTATGGCTACCGCCCCCTTAAGTTGCAACAAAAGTAAAAAAGCACTTACATACATATACATGTACATGTAATTACGATATTTCCAAATATCCCAAATTTTGATGCAGAAATATGTCCAACAAGATATACTTTCATGTCATGATGTGGAACAAACCGTGTTAAAATTGGCCCAGTAGTATTTGAAATATTCAAGGTATCAGGTGGGGATAAACTTTTGTCAAAACTATACATGTACACATCGTAGCCAAGTTCACCGACGCTGTTTTCTACACGACTGCGACAAAGCTGAAGTACATGTAGAACAGTGCAAGTGTTTTTTTTCGCATTTTTTAAAATTTGCCGTAAATGATGAACCATTCTCCAGTTTGTGCCTTTATCTAATTCGCATCATAAAGCATCATTGGATTTCTACATTATGACGCATGTGCAATGTAAATGGGGATTTACTGCCTTTGCTGAATGATCTTTCATGTACATTACATGTACATGCAGGTACATATACTTTGACACATAAAGAGGAAATTTTTTTTACCTATCATTTCCTTCCATTCTGTGACCGAACAACAGCTAATCATGCAGCTCCTGACAGAACCGTAATTGCTGACAAACTATGCTTTTGTACTCGGCATTCTACATGTAGCTATTAGCACGAACATGAGTTTGCAGGTGCGTGCAGAGGTTTAACAAGTATTTAGCAGTAAAATACACCATTGGCTCTCATCCAAGGAAAGGTGCTTTTGGAAGCTATCATTCAAGAAAATGTGATTTCAAGCCTCAATTGAATATTTTTGTGGAATTTTAACTGTTTTGCATATATACTTTCTGTCCGTCTGAAGGAACCAGCAAATTACTGACTGATGGATAAAGAAATTTAATGATAAATTCGACAAGTCTGGGTCTTTATCAGTACTTTGAACAGTCCGCAGTTACGAATCTCACCCGCATTACCCGCGCTCTGAAACTGCTTCGGTTTACGCGCTTCTCAGGAGACGAGCAATAGGCGTCACTTGTGCGTCGTTAGCATTGGCGCCAAACCAAACTATAGCTTGTCTAGACTGGTCCCCTGTCGTAGTTCTCGCTTCACTACTACGACAGGCATTTTGAACGCCAACTCGGCATGTGATTGGTCAACTGTGATTGGTCAACGGTCGCGCCATGAGTCATCATCTATTTTTAGAGACTCCCGCAACGTTACGAGTCTTTATTGCTCATTTGCATACGTGTGTCAGAAAACAGGCAAACATGGCGGACGCGGCCTGTCGTAGTAGTGGAGGAACGGAGCGATACGACAGGGGACCAGTCTATTGCTTGTCACGAATTGAAGCCATTTGATTGGCTGATGTTTCACTCAGTGTCACTGATTTCTGGAGATGACTGCCGCACGCTTCGTACATGTATACGTTCAAAATCATTCCCATTATTGTGTGATAAAATATAATTTCAGGTCAGACGACAACCATTACAGATAACTTCTTTGGAATTCCTTATGCAGAACCTCCCGTTGGTAGATTACGTTTTGAGGTAGGGTTTCAACGTCAAGAGTAAGCCTTGTACGATTATAGGACTTGTTCTACAGCTTGTGATGAGTATCATGTGTAGGCCTATATTCACGCCGAGTATTCCGAAAACCTGGACAGTGGACAGTAGACAAACATCACCGTTTTCCATCTAAGGTCACCCCATTCCTCCAAGTATCAAGCAAGAAAAATCATGATTTTAGACATCAGCGATAAGCAGCTCACTGTGCGACATCGCAAGCGACCTGATCGCAAGGTGAGCAAAATCGGCTGTTGACGCCAAGTGTGCGCTGAGACCTTACACGTAGGAAACTATGATTTAGGTACTGGTACGATTTCACATCGAATTTCAGAATCCCATTCCAATCCGGCCATGGCGGGGCACACTCAGAGCCACGAAAAGATCTGCAATCTGCTGGCAGTATATGTCGTCTTTCTACACCATTGTCAAGTTACCATACAAAATGGACATGGGGGATGATTGTCTCTACCTCAACATTTTCTCTCCTTATGAGGTAAGACCTTAATTTGCGTTACGAGCCTACATGTACCAATGTTCACCAGCATTAAACCAACAGCACACCAGGCGATATCGCAAGTGAGCAAAATCGGCTGTTGACGCCAGGTGTGCGCTGGACAGCGATGCGTGGAATCTTCTCGCCAGCGATGCCGGATCAACCGAATTTGATCGCTTAGGACATCGCCTGGTGTGCTGCTGCTTTATTTTTTCAAACGAGGCTTTCTGTCACTGTTAAACGACTGAAAATCAGCCCAATGCACAGAGGATTCCTGGCTGGCCAAGAAAGTCCGTCGACATTCTTGTATATTGCTGAAAGAACGAGTCACATTGTACGCCCAACCCATACATCGAAATGTCATTCCAATTTTCAATATTAATGATAATGGATTTGTTATTTATGATAAATATAATTGTCTTAGTTGATTTAGACGTAGGAATTATCAAGAATCAATCGTGTACTATCTGTGAATCATCGTATTTAACTCGATTACAAAGCAGGGTACTGAAGCATCATGTCAATAATATGGATTGGGCATGAGATCAATTGGAAAACCTATGACCACATCACCTATGATCAAGATCGCTATTTGGATCAGAATCTGTCCAAATTTCATTAGACCTAGACGGGTTTCAATCTTCTTCTTGATTATTGAGAGTAGATAAGTCTGGATGGCTGAGTCGTTTGCCTGAGGTCGATATAGACTATAGGGCATCTGACTCTCAACATGGTCCAACCTCCACAGCAGGCCCGGACGCTTGATTAAAGTCTGGCAACATCTATCTTCGACCTAATGGAATGCGGAAGTCATGTAATGTGGCAGAGCTTTGCGGTTTTTTTAAATCATGCCTGTCGACCATTTGTGGTCGTTCCCGATTGTTCGCGCTGTCCACTGGTATTCAATAGCTGCGTGTGATTAAAGGTCCGTGGAAAATCCAACGATCAATTCCTAACTTCCGCATTCCATTGGGTCAGATGTTGCCAGACTTTACTTCCGGTCGTCAATACTATTGGATCTGCTGACGACCGCCTCGTTCCCAGTCATCGCTCTCACTGCGCATTTCACAGGGTGGGATTCTCGTCTGCTGCTGCTGCCGCAGAGGAGAGAGTTTATCCAAATATCGCGAGATCTCGCAGCGAGGGCGACGGGAACCAGGCAATGCTGACGAGAATGAACATGGTCCTTTCCTGAGTTACCGGTAGGATGTTCATTGGTGTCTGAAAGAAGAGGTCGTCGTTCCTGGTTTGGAGAAATGAAGGCCTTCAGCTGATGACGAAGCACTTGGCTCCAGGAAAACACCTGGCTCCACGAAAACACTTGGCTCCAGGTTTTTCCCAACATAGTCTTTGGAGCCACAGTCGCGCAAGACCTTATTCACGAAGGTCCTGTAACTAACGGGAGTGCGTAAACTATTGTCCTTTTGCGGACAACCTATTGTTGACTATCAGCCTGACGAAGGATTTGCGTATGCTTAAAGATAATACATCACGGATATTTTCGCGGGCCACGAAAATCATTGTTTATTTACATTTTGTTTGTTTATTTCTCGTTTTTCTTTGTCTTATGAGTAATTTGTTGGTGGCGTGCCCCTCTAGAAATTCGTTTGATACTGAAGATATTCAATTTGGTGGGTTGGCATGTCCCAAAAGTCCAAAATAACATAATGTAAACATCAATGTTTACAAACATTAAACGTAAACAATGAAGTCGTGATATCTTATCTTTAAAGTTACGGGGGCTTTGTGAATAATAGAGAGTTTTCGCAAAGTCCCCGAAACGCCAACGCGGACGTCTATCCTTTTGTTCGGTGCTCTCTTCGTGTCACCGAACAATGGGTTTAGCGTTCGCGTTGGCGTTTCGGGGGCTTTGCGAAAACTCCCTAGTGACCGAATATTATGCCCGAAAATCAACACAAACACNAACGTCTATCCTTTTGTTCGGTGCTCTCTTCGTGGCATCGAACAATGGGTTTGGCGTTCGCGTTGATGTTTCGGGGGCTTTGCGAAAACTCCGTAATAAGGTCCCAGATTTGCCTCCATGCCGTATTGATGAGGGCTAGCGTCTCATCCCCGAAGATGTGCAAGTGGACCTGGGCGGACACCGGCAGGATGCAATGCCTGACGACGTTTTGCCATACGCCTCACGGCCACGCCTCCAAAGCTATACCTCCAAATTCCATCAGCTGACCCAAACATTATTCTGCTTCCAGGAATCCTCACCAACGTCGACGTATCCAGTGATGGTATACGTGCACGGTGGTTCAAACATGGTTGGCTCGGGGAATTACTTCGATGGTCACGTGCTTGCACAATTCGGCGTCGTCGTTGTAACGATCAACTTCCGGTTGGGACCAATAGGTGAGTTCTGCAGTGTGTCCCAGAAAGAACTGATAAATCAGGCCAAACTTGGCTAATGTAGCCAAGTTTCGCGTCTTTTTCTTGTACGTCTAGCCCCTTGTACGTTTACCCCCGTCTTTTTCTTGTACGATGAAAAGGGAAGGATAGTGTACATGTAGGTCGCACGGCTTTGTTACGGTACTATTAAAGCAAGTGAACTGGGCCCAGTTTCACAAAGAAACTTAAGTCTAAAGTTTGACTTAAGTCATCATGTGACCAGGGTTTCAGCAAATCAGATGACTTCATTTCACACTTAAGTTTTTTAGACTTAAGATTCTTTGTGAAACTGGGCCCAGGCCTCGGACCGGATCGGACCGACTCCGTGTAAAAAGGGCTAATGGTTGACTTCACCAATGACGTAACCCGCATTAACCATCGAAGAGCCAACTACTGGCCATTTTATTCCGTTTCGATTCTCAGTTCTTTCGGAGACACACCATACATCACATCAACTGCATTTCCGACTTTAATAAATTGGATGGTCAATATTCTTGGCAGTCAGATTACCTTTAAGAGTCTTGAAGAACAGTGTCAAACATGCCAGCAGTAATTGAATAGAAACTGTGAGATTCACAGCCGCGGTTTCTATCAATTGCGGGAACCCTGAATCAGACAGATAAATTCGTTACCCTGGGGAGAGGGCGTGGTCTACGACGGATGCCATCAATCTCAACCGCGGGAAGCAACATCAGAGAACAACTCAGTTATAAACCCGTAAAATCTAAATCAAATTGGATCAGACATGGTCATTACGTGGCTAAACTGCTTCGTCATCGGTAAAGATGATAATAAAACGAGAGTTGCTGCGTGTCTGTACAATCTATGTATTGATCTCTCTGAACGTACTCGACGGCTCGACCAGGCACTGCAGGCGACCTGAGACGTGATGACGTTTCAGGTCCATGGGGCCTGAGACGTGATCACCATTCGTGAACCCCGATCGGCGATATGACCCGAACTAGTCGCCGTTGTCGCCGATGCTTGCACCACTTCTAACCCGGAAGGTTTGGCAATATGTTGAATATAGTAAAGAGACGACGGTCCTTCCATCCATTAACAGTTCTTTGAGTGCATTTGTATTACAAAAACCTCGGAGGATGTCCATAGACGATCGGATAAACCTCGGGATAAACCGACGATTGAAAATAGGACATAGGTCTTGTCCACGATGCAAAATCAGAAGCGCACTTAGGCCTACTGCAAAAAGTCTGTCAGTTTGTTCAGAACTGTGATTTGCAATTGCAGACATGGTGGAATGTTCATAACTAAGGGAGTAAGAAAAATAAAAGTGGAAAATAAGAAGTGGGAAATTTTGCACTTTTGCGCGAATTTTTTAATTTCTTAAATTGGGAGAATTTTTTTTCCCATTCTGATAAATATCGCCCGAAAAATCAGACAAAATGTCCTGTCATTTTAAGAAAATGTCTCAAAATGGGGAAAAATTGTCTCCCATTTTGAGAAATTGAAAAATTCGCGCAAAATTCCAACATTTCCCACTTCTTATTTTCCACTTTTATTTCTTACTCCCTTAACTACATGTATGTGTTATCGATGAGCGGACGATTGGTACCTACTTTGGCGATTTCTTTCGGTATTTTTTGGTGCTTTTGCTATTTCTTTGAATACAATGCTCAGAGTCCTGTCCGAGTCCTTGCGCCTTTTTCTACAACCATTTGTGAAAAACTCTCTCCTCATAGGGTTCCTGACAACTGGTGACGACCGATTCCCAGGAAACCGTGCTTTCTACGACCAACTGCTTTCACTCCGATGGGTGCAGACACATATATCACGATTTAGAGGCAATCCGAACAGAGTCACGCTGTTTGGGAATAGTGCTGGGGGCTGGAACGTGGGATTTCATATGTTGTCGCCACTTTCGAAAGGTAAGATTTTAATGACGGCAGTAGACGTTGTGTTTTAAACGTTGGCTTCCATCACTAATTTCCATCAAATGTTGTAAAAAAATCTCCAAGTTAGACAGACTTTAACAAGTCTGGGAAAAATCAATGATAATCATGTCAGTGGTTTAGGAAACACGACATGTAAACAAGGATGCTGCTTTCACATGTCAAGGATTAGAATCTTTCGGAAGTAGACGCATCTCGGTTGAACTGTGAAAAAACATGTAACTCCGTCAGGCTATGGAAGGCTTAAGGCAGTTTTCCTGCTACATGTACTTTTGGCTTCACTTTCCCATTTACACTCGGTTTAAAAATACTTGTACACAGTCATATGAAGCAACAATCCGAGTCATGTAAATCACTAATAGCGTGTTCGGAAAGCTTCCCCGAGGAAGTTTCTGGCGCTCCTCTCGGGGAATGTGAGCATGCCCACTGAAGGCGAATTTCCGAACGATATTTGCACTTCCTCGGGGAAAGGTACTACTGTGGCGTTGCAGTCGTGAAATATTCCACGTACAGCCAATCAGCATGCCGGTCTGGAAAGAAAACGAAATGCATGCCGGGAGTTCCCCAAGTGATCGACTCGGCAAGTCATTTCTTTTAGGCCTATAGTTGGTTATGGCCGGTATAAAGTGCCACAGTTTTCTCTTTCTCAATGTTTCCCCTCACTGTATGGGGAACGCGACAGATTTCTCTGTGTTCCCCTGATTAAAATCATGGGTTTTTTTGCTGTTTTTTGTATGGGGAACATTGAGACATGGGGAACACAAGAAAACGTCACACCGGAAGTAAAAGTTCCGAGTTTCCTTTGGTGAGAGTTTTTTAAAACAACAGTAATCAAATTTGACATTATGTTCACTTGCAAGAGAGGCTATGTCATTAATGAATTCTTGCTAGGGCGTGTGCTTCTGAGAGACTTCTTGTTAGATGCATGTGTAGTACAGTACATGCATTCGAGTGTGCCACGCTGAACGGTACAGATTGAAATCGCGCTCTGGTTGATATTGGCAGGTTTATGAATTAACGTAGGCTAGTTGTTGAGAAATTGTCCCATAATGATAGCTTCAATAGAGAGTTTTCGCAAAGCCCACGAAACACCAACGCGAACGCCAATCTCATTGTTCGGTGCCAGGAAGAGAGCACCGAACAAAAGGATTGACATTCGATTTGGCGTTTTGGGGGCTTTGCGAAAACTCCCTATTTTCGCAACGTCACCGAACGCCAATCCCATTGTTCGATGCTATGAATACAGCACGGAACCGGATAGACCTCGTTCGGGTTGGCGTTTCGGGGGTTTCAGAACGGAGACAATTTAGAATTGAGAACAGGCGATAGCTTGCCCGAGAAACGTTGAATTTCACTCATCTAGCCTAAGTGAATAAACAGACAGTAATACTGTTAGCGACTGAACCGCTGAATTACACCAATAAGTGGATTGCTGCATTCGGGAAGAAATCACGTGACGATGGCAAGATGGCGCTTATCAGATAAACAGATTTTAATCGGGATGTACTGAGCATTGTCATGCGGACGTAACATGACGCCGGCAGCAACGTCGGTGAATCTAATTAAGGCATTTTGTATTTTAAACGAATCCAAATAAAAAAAAATACGTTCAAACTGAGAAGTTTCTTCTCTGGCTGCCACATTTGCGTCATACTGGCGTGAAAAATATGGACGTCATAACAGTGACAACAACAATCATTGTCAGAAAACGGCAAAAATAACTTTTCGTTTTTCCTCGAAACAATAGGGAGTTTAAGAGATCACACGCTAACGATAACATTTACGCTAACAATATTTTTTGTACATGAAATACATGCAAGAAATAGCGTTAACGTAAACGTTATCGTTAGCGTGTGATCTCCTAAACTCCCTATTTTCTTATGAAAACGCGAGCGCAAACCGAAGAAATCGCTCTTATGAGTCTTATAACACCCCCACCCCCACCCCCCTTACGTGAGTGTCGGAAGATGGTGACCAAGCGGTGATATTGGGGTCGTTTGTCCGACATTTTTGAACCCTCTTTTGCTCCGATGGCGGAATTTACGTAGAGTTACCGGTGGCTACGTTTAAGTTGTATAGACCGGTATTTTGACGAATGAGAAGTAAAATTCGTCGACTACAGAATTCCTAATTCTGAGTCATCGTTCGGTAAGGGACCGTCTCAAAAATACCTTGAAGCCAAAGAAGTGTAATTGTTTTCACTTCTGTCTTGACCCCCTCCCCCAGAAGTGAAATTTTGGCGTCTAATTGGCTTCGCTCATGGGTGGTATTACCCAAGTCTTATTAAATATGTTGAGTAAGAAGAAAGGGACTAAACATCTTGTTGATAAAAACACAGCTCAGTTTAATTTGACTGACTTTAAGAACAGTATCCAGAGCAGTTTTGGTATGTAAGAGTTGACCTCAGTATGTATCCATTTTTAACATCTCAATCAGATCATCAATGGGATACCGGCAAACAAAAGGAGGCGCTGATCATCAACTCGATTTGATAGTCAGCGCCGCGTCGCGGATTAGGTCTGCCGGTACCTCATTGATGAAAACCACACTTTGCAAGGTGTCATGAAAATAGACGTTTCAAAATGTCAATGTATTTTTTTAGAAATTCCATGAAGCCAATTTTTTTCAAGAAGTGAAATGACGACCATGAAGTTAGACACCCCCTCCCCCAAGTGAAAAAAAAATTACACTTCTTTGGCTTCAAGGTATTTTTGAGATGGTCCCTAAACAGTGCCCTTTCTTTCAAACCAGGTTTATTCCATGCTGCCATCATCCAAAGTGGTTCCATCCTCATGAACTGGGCCATGAAGAGCAAACGTGAGGTCCGGCTGTTTTTCGACCGCCTTGCCGTCGATGCACACTGTACGGCTGATACTTTGGAAGAAAGAATCAAGTGTCTTAAGGAAACAGACCCGATGAAGCTGTGTGAAATGGGAATGGTAAGCCTAATAAAGCACAGGGTGGCGGTTCCAGTGAGTAGGCCAAACAGGCAATCGAAAGGTCTCTATTTTTATGTCCTGTAGGTGGCGCTGTCCTTTCGGTTCCGTTGAAAGTAGTAGTCATACTTTGCGTTTTGCGCGTGTTAAAGTTAAAAGTTTGGGTTTATAGTCTGATATCAACAACGGTAGAGGTTCTCATCCGAATTTACACTTTAACCCCAGTCTATCCTGAAACCTTTCAGTAGAACTCAGATGAGCTGCTCATTCAGCGCTACAATCCGAGCATTTCCGACCGGTATTTATACACCTGGGTGGAGAGAGGCCAGTGAGGCAAAGAGACTTGCCCAAAGTCTCACGCCCAGTGAGATTCGAACCCGGGACCCTCTGACCGCTAGTCGGAGGCCCGAACCACTACACCACCGTGGCTCCGTTTCCTATGTGAGTGCGTGATAGAAAAAGTAATTTGTTGCTACCCCAACATACGGAACGGACAAGCGCAAAGCGCAAAACGGAGAAGTATGAATCTAGCTTCAGAATGACATTCTTGTACATGTATATTAACGATATGAGGATTGCCCCCCCCCCCCCATCATTGCTTGAAATAAGACCGATGTTTTTGGAGTTACAGGCGTATTTTGGGAATTATCCTGATGGCACAGCCCTCCCAGGTCCAGTCATCGATCTACTACAAGACGGAAGGATCGCCAACAAGGTTCCTGTCATGATTGGTGTCACAGCTTATGAATGGTTACGATTCTCGTCTAGAAAGGAACTGCCAGCCGACTGGTCTGGCAGCATAGGTTCGTAATGTGGACAATGGCTTGGGGAATCCATTGGCTCTTTTTTCCCCGACAGGGCGGGGCTGCGAGCGGTTGTACAAAATAACGCCGCATCACGACGTCATGGAACAGATACAAAATGTCGAAAAAGAGGTACAACCGTCGCAACGCCCCCATACGGCGGTAGTTTTCAGGTTACCCATTGCTTTTGGAACGTATTTACAGGTACAAACGTCTGAGAAGCTTTCAAATTGGTGTGAGATGTAGATGGAGCAAACGTTGACAAATCATCAAATAACATATACATGTACATGTACTTTTGTTCTTTTTCAGCTGAAAATAAAGAATTAGCCAAGTTTATTATCAGCCTTTTTAGTCACAGGTTTAGCCCAATAATTCTGGACGTGGTTAGCTACGTTTACAGAGACTGGGCCGACCGGGACAACTTTACCAAAAATGCCCTGTCTGCCTTCCAGGTAAGGCAGAAATTCATGATGCCGATGAACTGCTAGTTCAATACACCAATAAAATTTAAATTTTGACTTCTACAGAGAAAATTGTCTCAAGAGATCGTCACATGGACTGCCCCTATCGGTCATTTAATTAATTAATTTATTTATTTATACAATGGGTGCCTGCGTGGTGCCAAAGACACATTAAGGCTACCTAGTATACAAAAGTAAGGCAATGGCGTGCGAGGTGCAAAGCTCCCATACAACAGTAATACTACTAAGGGCCGTATTCTAGAACCTTCCTTAAGTCTAAGGTCTACCTTTAGCTATTGTTTGCAGGGCAGAATACAAAAGATTAAAGTGGACCTTAGAGTTGAGGAGGCTTCTAGAATACGGGCCTAAGTATCGATAAATGAAAGTAAAAGTGAAAATCTCCAAGGTAGAAAGAACAAGAAAAACCAAACGGAAGTAAGGACCTAAACATGAAGAAAAGAAGCGAATATTATTCAAATGTTCGCTTTCGTGCAGTCTCCATGTGGGGACTGACTATCATCAACAGAGAGTTTTCACAAAGCCCTCGAAACCCCAGCGCGAACGCCAATCCCACTGTTCGATGCACGAAGAAGGAATGAAAGGAGATGTTCGCATTGGCGTTTCGGGGGTTTGCGAAAATTAAGGAGTTTTCACAAAGCCCTCGAAACCCCAGAGCGAACGCCAATCCCACTGTTCGATGCACGAAGAGAGCAAGGAATGAAAGGAGATGTTCGCATTGGCGTTTCGGGGGTTTGCGAAAATTAGGTAGTTTTCGCAAAGCCCCCGAAACGCCAACGCGAACGTCTGTCATTTTGTTCGGTGCTCTCTTCGTGGCATCGAACAATAGGTTTGGCGTTCGCGTTTCGGGGGCTTTGCGAAAACTCGCCACTCTTTACACTCTCCGATAGGAATTTGGTGGTTCACTTTGCAGGCGGCTGGCGACATGCATATGACAGCGCCAAGCATCAGACTTGCTTCGGAATTTGAGCGACTCGGCATCCCGGTTCGCTTCTATTTTTACGACCATCCGATCGAGATGAACATTCCCGACCCAAGCCTCAAGGAAATGGCATGGATAGGAAACTATAGCTACCATGAATCAGAACTACCGTTCGTGTTTGGTGTTCCCTATACACAAGAAAATATCATATCCGTGTGGCACACGGGGAACTATTCGAATGAGGACAGATTGATCAGTCGCAAGATGATGACAATGTGGACCAACTTTGGCAAATGCTCGTGAGTACAACCAAACCAACACCTGCTTAGCCTCGAAATCGGCTTGGAAATTCCACATTGCGAGGGGAAGGATCCTTCTGTTGACCAGCAAAAAAACCGCCGCTCATCCAAGATGGCGGTATGGCGGCCATCTTGAATTCGATTTCAGTCAATTATCTTGAGAAGGCTTTGATCGATCGGCCTGAATTTTTTTGTGGATCTTGGTCTCTGTGAGAAGAAGGTTCCTTTTGATTACCAGCGTCATCACTTATCCAAGATGGCGGCTATGGTGGCCATCTTGAATTCGGTTTTTGTCAATTATCTTGAGAACGCTTTGAGTGAATGCCTTGAATTTTTTCAGGAACCCTACTCCAACGAAAGCAATCAACAAGGCAATACCTGTATCATACGAATGGAAACTTTTCAAACCAGCCACCACGGACTACTTTCACATATCAAGAAATGATTTTAAAACCAAGCAGCATCTGCGAGCCCGGGAAGTTGCTTTGTGGAACAGACTTATCCCCGGTATGCTGTCGGCTGAGAATATCACCGATATGCAGTGGATGGATCTACACTGGGGGGATAACGATAATAGTGTATATATGAGAGCTACTTGGATACTTGTAGGAGTTAGTGCACTGTTCTTCGCCATAGTTGTTATTTTGATGATAGTTATATGCAGGTGGCGCTGGCGTCGAATACGGCGACCGTCCTCGTCGGGTAAGAATGGAACAAAGGAGGAAACATACGGCATGCACACGAATGCTCATACTTGAACGAAATGCAGGCAGTAGATGGATACCGTCAGTGACAGCGTGGGCATATCACTAGGCCTACACCGGTAGGCTTAGTAGCTACGGGAATCTGAGTGTATTTGTGGGCTGGCCAACAGTGTTTGTCAAGCATACTCAACTCTGAACCCATGATAAAAACGAATTTTATGGATGGGTTGGCTATGAAAACGACTCTAGGCCTACCCGTCCTGAAGTCAAACGCAGCACTGCAGATTCTCGTGGTAGGCCACAGATTACGAAGTTTTTGAGAGGAACATCGAATCAGGGCTGTCGAATCCAAATCGATCCGTGTTCGATGGCTTGCTAATACTGGTGATTCAAATACATGTAGGTTATTTAACTTGTGTGATCCTCAGAAGGGTCACAACAGACCTGCCTTAAAGCGACTAACTCAGGGAACTGTTGCATTGCATTGAAGATGGTTATCTATAAAATCCTAGTTGCCGTGTATTCAGGAGATGCTGGAAGTCATTGCATTGCTCGCCGTCCGACCCACGACTTTTTCAAGACGAATATGGCATCTTTGAAATACATGTAGGCCTTCTTTACAGTGTGCGCCTGACAGCAGACACGGTGGTTACCAAGCCTTTTCACAAGATTGGAAAACGACCGTTTTAATACATGTACCTGGTTTGTCTGTCGAATTTGTCACCGCTCAGCGTTCATGTTTTTTTTCCCGGATGCAGCCTGATCACCACTCGGTGTAAACGGTGTTCAGAAGGAAAGATGATAATCTGTACCTTGCCAGGGTTCACTGGATCGGACGGCGGGCAATGAGGACCTAGTCTACTCCCCGATAATGTGTACATAGATGCGAGGCACTGCGATGTGTTTCACGGCCTATTCTTCTTAGCTAAAATTGCTCTTGGTAATGATAATGTAATGTCCTTTCATGTACTGTACCTCAGGCGCGGATGAAAGGGTGGTGCCCTCTCCTAGTGCAAATCTTTGAAATTACCGTAAAGTTTGCGAATTTTGGTTTGATCGTGAGATTTCAGTGATGAGACACGTGGCGCCCCCTCTTTGTCCGAGTTCTAGATATACCTCCGTACCTTGCCGTGTTTATTGTCATATTGAATGTTTTTCAAAATATGTATTGTGTAATATATATGAGAGTGACGAATAAACATTCGAAATATTTAAAGTACAAGAGTTTAATATTCCAAATGTCTGCTGAAGTACGACATTACTTCCATACATTACAGATTACAATTGCAAATCTGTATTTTGCGGAACGGAACAACCTCGTCCCAGGTAATTGTTGGTCATTGTTCCGTTCCTTTCCGTTCCGTTCCGCAAAATACAAATAGCCCATACATTAGTACTAGTACATCAATAATTTTATTGCAATACACATCCTCCCTGCACTGAGACGTAAAAATAGTGCCAATGGCACTGTGCCCCCTCGCAAACATCCTGAGAACATCAGGCGTTCTTAGTGTTCGCTACCTTCGTCGCCGCACACATGTGTGCGGCGACGAAGGTAGCGAGCACTAAGAACGCCTGATGTTCTCAGGATGCCTCGCAAATGGCGTTTTCGCAGTGACGCAACCTGTAGTGGACGACATTACTATGAAATCCCAGAAAACCTCACTCCCACAGCTTTATTCTGTACCATCTCATACATGGAGGAAACATTTCATAAGCTTATCGCTTATCAAAATTTTATGCGGTACCTTCCATTCAGCACTCTTGTTTCCGTTAAAATGTTCCAAAAATGGACAACTTGCTTCAGCATAGCACCAAAAATTGAAAATACTTAAGAAAATTCACTCAACTTATATTCTAAATCTATACATGCACGGCGTCTTTCCGTCCATGTACTAAATACTGCATGTTCTATTCCTACTATACTACTAGGCCTACTTTTTGTACAGTTATGTAAATATCTGAATATCTGAATATCTGATTGAACGAAAGATGAAATTTGTCTCCTGACTGCTCCCACTAAACATTTTTGAAAACTGTAATCCCGATTCCGAGTGACCCTGCACATAGGCTATAGGCCTACTTCTTTCAACACCTTCGTGGCGACCACGGAAATTGCAGTAATACGTCGTGCAACGGCAACAAGCAACGGAAGTTCCGTTGAAAGAAAGCAATAGTTGCCATGAAGAAAAGAAGAGGTTGGCGCTGAACCCCGGGTGCTGAACACAAGTAGTTGGCATCTGTAGCACATGCCGCAATACTCCAAATCTCACCGTCTTTTTGCATTTCTGCTCATATTTGCGGGACTCCTGATGGACTACTACCAAAAATAGATAAGTCACCGGTAGGCCTGTCCTAAAAAACCTCAACATAAATTGCCTAATTCCACTACATGCCTCCTGTGCTGAAGCCCAAACAAAAATTAGGAGTTCGTTCTTCAGCCATGTTATTGTGTTTGACCGTTCATCGACTCCATAGACATGATAGAAGCATTTCGTAGATGTTCAGCAATATAATTTTGCAGCACTTTCCATTGAGATCCACGCATTCACCCACCGTTTGGTTCTCAGAGCCACTGTGAGGTAATCCTACACACTTTACTTATTGCACGTAAGATTGGGGACACAATGGTTTACTCGAACTCCTATCATTCAGAATATGAACAGTGATCCAAATCTCGTCCCTGGAGGCCAACTGCCCCTGCATTCGAGGTCGGTCACATTTATCTGTGAGATTGCGATCAGTGCCCTCTAGTGTCAAGATTGTAGTGACCCCTGTTGATGTCATAATCCAGCTGCCAAAAAATGTGCACTATGATGCTTCGATTGACATAGGTGTCACCAATCCGTGATCAGCAGACGAACAGATGATGATGAGGGCAATCAGATCAACAAGAAGTAAATCCAGTAGACGATATTGCACGCAATAAAGGCGAGAGGGAAAAATACCCTTGAGACGAGGTCTATCCGGCGTCCAGTTTGAGAGGTCCTGTCGTTTTGAACAACGCTGTAGCTGCGTCTCTTAGCGGTC
This sequence comes from Notospermus geniculatus, assembly GCA_002633025.1. NCBI lineage: Eukaryota > Metazoa > Nemertea > Pilidiophora > Heteronemertea > Lineidae > Notospermus > Notospermus geniculatus. The sequence continues at coordinate 21,547 of NMRB01004469.1, forward strand.
TCCCCCTGGAACACGTAGGAATTCTAAAATCAAAAGAAATGTTGTCTATGTAAAGCAAGCATGAAGCAAAGTAGGCAACTACGCGTCAAAAACAAATAGGCTACTTTTCGTCATCATACCGGTAGCACAATTCATCATACAAAACCTAAACGAAAGAAAACAGGAATCCAGCATGGTGGAAATCATCAGCAGCTACATGATTGTATAAACCCCATACAAGCCATATCTCAAGTCCAAACATGCCAAAACTCCATGGGCCGTATGCACCAACGAAGATTATCCTGAACTCAGGTTGAGCCACAGCTTTTCAATTGTTCAGGGCCCATGTTCCCGAAGCCGTCGTAAGGCTAACGATGTCGTCACGCTATGCATTTTTCCAGTTTTAACGACATCGTTAACCTAACGACGGCTTCGGGAACATGGGCCCAGGTTCGCCAAAGCACGATGTGACAATGGATAGTTGTTGCTCAACCTGAGTTCAAGATAATCTTCGATGGTGCATACAGCCCCATGTGAATGCCTTGAACTATAGAACATGCACCCCGACCGACGATCCCAACGACAGACTACCACTACAGCGTCTAAAGCACAGCATAAGCTCAACTACGGCAAAGTGGGGTAAAAAGGAAGCAACGTCGCCACCAGCGATCAAAACTTCTTCAACTTTTCAAATGGCAACAGGGGGAATAAGAAACGGCCGGGCTTTCTCTCAGACTCGGAACAAGCCCATTCTTCGGGAACCATTGGACAGTTGCTATGGAATCTCAAGGAAATTCAGTTGTTGGGGAGACTGGTCCCCAGCCCTCCGCTCCGCAATACGTATTTGCGGGACGTTACGAGGGCAGGAGACTAGTCTACTGTTGGGGAGCTGGTGGGATGGTAAAAAACATTGTCACGTGATGCACTTACCTCGTGGTCCATGGCAAGACTGTTCGAGTTATTTTCACACACAACTGGTTTCTTTCTCAAAAACCCAGTCACAAGTGCAAACTCTATTATAGTGAGGAAAATAAATGCAAAACAGACTGTACTCCAGATATCAAGCGCGGTATAGTACGGGACGTCTGGCAGGGAGAGTCTGTAGGTTGTGAAAGTTGCATGGACGACCATGGTGACTGACGTCACGATCAAGAGAGTCATCCTGGCCAAACTGGCGTCTATTTTTATGAAGAAGGAGATGAACGAAACGACCACAAGGAGAATCTGTGGAATGTAGAAGTCCTTGATGTACAGGGCAAGGTCACGATCGAAGAGGAATTCGACCCGGAGACACGGGTAGGAAGCTGGAAAAGAGAAGATGAATTTTTCACGATCAACTCAGACTGACCTAATCCACGTTTTAGAGTGGTGTTCTGCCTATCCTTATCGATAAGTTCTGCACTGCGAATACGCGTGTAACACAAATTTCATCGACATTCGTTTCTTTCCAAAACCAGAATTACAGAGTACATGTAATTTGATACTGTTTTTCTGTCATTTATAGGCCATTACATCATCAATCGCACAACTCCTTTCTTGGTAGTCTCAGTCACCCAGCCGCTCTTCCAGATGTAGCAGTTCTGCGGAAGAAAACGGCTGGCTGCGCGAGACTACTCTCCTGGTGGATGTGCAAACTTCTTTTCAAAGTGTATGTACGTGTTTTCAAGGTACACAATGTAGGCCTATACTCTTAGTTCAAGATGTCGTCAACCGTACTGAGTCTCGAACAAACGAGCCAAAACTGAATGTAACAAGTGGGACTTTGTGTTACACTTACTACTTCCCGCTGTGTTATTCTTCGAGCAGTCGAACAGCAATGTTGCTGCAACAACAAAGTTTGGCACGCGAACGTTCTCGCTCAATTGCACTGGTTTGGTCATCGTTGGTGTCCATACCAGTGAGAATGTATCCGTTGAGTAGGCAACTGAAATTTATTGCATACACAATGTGAAAGCAACGAAGAGGGGTCATTCGGTAGAGCAAAGGGTTCGGGTGACGGATATCATCGATAGCTTAACAATTAAAGGGTAGAAACTGCTGTGTATGTTTAACCACAGTGTTTACGAAACCGTGGTCGCCAATAAAACATACACAGCAAAACTAAAACTACGAAAATAAAGCCACAGCACACCAGGCGATCGCAAGCGATCTCATCGCCAAGGCGCACAAATTGGCTGTTGACGCCAAGTGTGCGCTGCACAGCGATGCGTGGAATCTTCTCGCCAGCGATGCTCACCCAATATATCAAACAATACCAAAACAGATATCGCCTAGTCTGTGGTGGCTGGCGATCGATGGTAACTACTGATCGCTCGCGATATCGCCTGGTGTGCTGCTGGCTTGAACCTAGCACCCGCTCAAAACCAAGACGTGACCCGCCCCACTACCGTACTTACAGCTCTCAATGTTGATCGGACACATCTGATAGTCAAACGGAAACCTGTCGAATTCCATTTCACAATGAAACGTGGCCTGCATTCGTTGCGACGCCCACACCCGACCGTTGCTGTACAACCGAACCAATTTCTGGCGAGTAGGTTCCTCAAACGTTTTCAGAGCGACGAGGTTCCTAAAGTAAGTGTCAGGCTTCCAGATATTCTCCTGGATGGCCTCATCCAAGAGTTGCATGTCACCCTGCCGCCCAGAAAACTGCAGTCTGGAATCGTACCATGTCTGTCGGAAGTTCATGTCGACCGTAAAAGCCTAGAAATGTTGAGAAAGAACAGTCAAGCTCCAAAATCGTGGTGTCGGCAAACAGCCTTATTTCCATAGATTTCCCAACGCCTGCCGATTATAGGCCTGTGCGACGGACATTTGGCCGGTACTCTGTGCTTTCGTACGTTCCGGAAAGAAACGTACGGATGCTGGAACCAACGGACGGCCCACGTACGGACCCACGACGAACACGCAAACGACCACCACTCAACGAACCCAACGACAGCCTTACTTTTGCCAGGCGGGCAAGTCAGGGACTAAGTCAGTTCCACTTTCCAACGACAGATGTCGCGCAGCTAAACTTACCATATTCTTTTCATCAACATTGGTTATTCTGTTGACATAAATACTGATTTCTACCACAGTTGCATTATCTGAAAATGGATAAAAACACATAGGCCTAATGCAGTGAGATAAACAATCGTCTCAGTGTAGTCTCAAAATGTTGATATTTACGTCCGAATTGTGTCCTACAATTCTCAAAGCACTGATGACGAACCTGGCGTCAAGACGAACCAAAATATCCATTCGTAACACTTTGGGTCTTTCCATCATTCTTCGGTAAAGACAGAAATCTGGCACTTCGGGTCTTTCCGCCATTCTTCGTAAAGACAAAAATCTGGCACAGTTTCGAGCTCTAAACTTACCATTATCCGGCGGTCTCGTCCGGTCCAATTTACGACCCCCCTGTCTTGAGCTGGAACATAAAATACAGATTCTGCAGAAACTGTTGTGGGTGAAGCGCTTTTGATACTGTACAGTGAAAAAAACTGAAAAAAGCTTCAGAGTATTTTCGATAAAAAAGTTTTTCGTTGTTGGAAAGATTGGAGGAAATACGTTGTATCTCTCACCGAGCTGACTCCCCCTTTTTCTTCTTGGCTGCCTCCACGGCTGTCCAACACAACACTCCGACCAGAAGGAGCACACTTGAAGCTGGTAGGATTCTCATGATCAATCGGTGCTATTACGTCATGGGAGTGACTGCAAATACATTGTCGAAAAAAAACTTCAAAACGTTGCTTTTCGGCTATCGTACAGTTCAACGGCGGCGAAGTCATTTTGCTTCCGAAGTCGATAACTGCTCAAATCTTGGTCCCAATAGGATTCCTATGGTGTGGGACGGACGGCTGAAGGACGCCGACGTATGGACGGACAGACGCGCCGACGGTGGATGTCCGATGCCGCCGTCCGTCCGTCCGGGTGGAAATCATTTAGAAACAATTCTTTTAAAATGCAACGTCACGGGCCAAAAGCCATAACTCTGAAGGGGTGAGGGGTAATCCACCTGGCTCATGTGGCTGATATAGAAAATGATCAAATCGGAGAAACGGTTTTTCTACCCGCTGAGAACTGGATCAACGTGGTGTTGGTGTACCACGGACAAGCACAACACGCGGCCGCTCAGTTTCCAAGGCCAGATGCTATCAACGTATAACTTACAACCAAACTATGCGTAAATTACCTGGAATCACATTTCTTTCATGAATCACATATTCCCAGATAAGCCTTCCTGGCAGGTGCTACATGCAGTTGGAATGCTACAGTCACTAAGTTTTAGTAAGTAGAGGTGTACATGTTTTACCAGGTGGAGGAGACCGCACGCATCAAGTAGGCAAGAGTCGATGCTGATTTCAATCACGGTATTGTTCAAAACATCATCATAATGTATGATGAAGTTCATGGACAAATGTATGATCGGTGTGGACCGTTTTCCCAACAAACATGAATAGCATCCAACACGTATGATAATGTTCAAGGCCCGTCTACACGATAATACATTTGTTCAAAACATCATCATACATTTGTATGATCGCGAGTCGTAGACGTTGAGAATGACGTTGGGTGGCGCTGCCGTCGTCGGGGTGATCTCGAGTTGCGCTGCAGTCTTTACGACGATCATGAAAGTTAACAAACTCTTCTAAAATCAAGTACCACTGAGCTACAGCTCCAGATCATGTTTACGACTCAGTTTACATGGCATCACAATTCCCTAGCGCCAAAACTGGATTAAAACTGTGATTCACCCGCAGAATCAAACAGTTCTGAATCAGTTCTTGATGTTTATTGATAAATCTGAATAATACTCAGGGGCATCAACTGGGCACGCTGCCGCAATATCGGTACTTCATTAATAGGACCAGAAAGGAAGATTCTTCATGATAGGATTTATAGTAGCCAGGATATCTTACGAATGATTCACCAAGGATTCTGGATCATGTACGGAATTGAAAGGGAAAGATGCCGACGAAATGATATACTCCTGCGCGTTGTCTCGTTCCAGGTAACTGGCCCAGGTGCTATGATGAAGAAATTTATGATTTCTGAAGTAAATTGCTGAAACATGAAACCTTAGTGCTGTAGCGGCATAATGTATAAAAAACTACAGGAGGTTCTGTGGCTGATGCGTTGGAATTTTGATCTCTGTCTATACACATTGACCGATTTCAGAAAAGTGAAATTCATCATTTTTTTGCTGCCAGGTCTAGAGCTATCAAGGATTTTTATTAAAGAAAATTGTCCTTCATTCTGACCACAAACCCGGCGTAACGTTTCGAACGTTATTTTTGTACCGCAAATGCAATATAAAATCTGGTTGTGGTATTGTGGTATGAAAAATAACGTTGTCGTAAAGTTTGCGTTTATCGTTTGATTTCTAAACCTCCTTTTTATGCTTTTGTGCCGACGAAGTATTAGGCCTACAGCTGCGTACGATATTGCACAGTCACACTCCAGTAGTCACAGAAATCCAACTTTAGTACACCACAAATCTCTTGGTTAGTAAGCTGGTTGTCGTTCTTCAGACATGTCAGACGACCCCGGCAAGATCAAAGGTTTATAGACTTGTTTAAAACCTTTGATCTCGCCGGGGCTTGTTGACCGCAACAATAATTGTCGTTTATATATTTAGGCCTAGACAACGATGACAAATGACAAATGTCCCACTAAATTATTGATTCCATCATGAGTGCCATTATAACTTGATGATATTGGAGGCATTTTGGATAGGAGTCACAGAAGTTAATGTTAGCAAAAATAGATACCGGTATATCTATTTTTGATGTTAGCCAGTTTAGTAAAATGCGACAGCATTGGCATTCGGCGCATACATAGGCCCAATACGTCATGTCGTCTTCTTCGTTTTGTGTTTCCGAATCTGGTGCACTTGTTCTTTAAAAGTCCTTTATCAGGTAACTGACATGACTGATAAGAAATTCGGAGACCCAAACGACAATGTTTATATTTCTTATCATACATAGACTGCAAAAATATCCACAACTGAACAGGTATACGTTACTAGACCGGGGCATTACTCGGTGGTGTGTTATTACCGGGGTATGTGCTCCTTGGAACTCTGAAACACCCCCTCCCCCTGCAATGCATGCCTCAAGTCCTTGAGTGTGTCTGCGACCTTGAAAAAAGTAGGTCAAATCAAAACCCGAAGCCATAAATTTTGTCCAACTGTGAAAGACGTGCCGCCATTCTGCGATGATGTGCGACGGACAATGCCGCTGTATCTCTGGCAGGTGAATGAGCCAAAGGGAGACAAAAATTACCGCATTCATTGTGCGCCTGTTTATGTTGTCATTGACCAGATGTGCACAAGATGCGTCCTCCAGAAATGGCACACTGTAAACATCACTTCACTAGGAACAGATCCGGTTGCTGAATACGAAGCACTGACTGCTTGTACCTTTGTTCCATGCATTGCCCTTCAGTAACTAAACAGGGGCCATGTTCCCGAAGCCGTCGTAATAGGTTAACGATGTCGTTAGAACTGGTAAAATGCATAGCGTAACGACATCGTTAACCTTACGACGGCTTCGGGAACGTGGGTCCAGTTTTGTTAGTGGTAGGGCCTACTCCTTCATTCTTATATCAGGGCCGTATTTAGCGGGGGGAGGCAGGGGCAATTGCCCCACCCCGGAGCCAACCAAAAAACGTGATTTTCACGCGGATCTTGGGGAAAAAGGCC
>NMRB01004472.1:0-31930 GCA_002633025.1 Notospermus geniculatus
CTGGGCTGAATGCTCTGAAGACTTATGGTGATTGCAGCCCCTGGAAAATGACTTTTGCTAATGGTTCTGAGCAAGAAGTCTCAAAGGGATTGCGAGACACAGCAAGACAGCTGGTGCGCAGTGATCTGTCTTTGCAGGGAATCTAATAAGTGTGGACCATAACATCCTGCGAATTCCTTTAAAACGACGACTTTCATGCGAAAACATCAGCACGGAAACGACTTTGTTGATTTTCCTGTCACAACACGTCCTGGACTGATTAAAATTGCAAAAAGTATTGCATTTAGCCAGACATGCGAGGCCTCCATTCAGCATATTTTATGAAATGTCGTGTTTTGAGTTGGTTTTTTGCCATTACAATGTAGATGAACCAAAACTTACATGCTTGACAGACCTGTGTGAAATAATCAGGAACAGCTTTTTTTAAAATAAATTGGGGCTGATAGGAATCTTTGTCTGATGGTGTCTAGTCTGTATAGCGTCGCGACAGCAACAGGGAGGCCGACAGCTGGCCGAATGGGGCCCTCCATTTGTTCGAGAGATGCGGTTCACCAAGCACGGCCATCACACCTAAAATCGTCATGAATAGGTGGCATCTGTGTACTATAAGTTCAAACCCACGCATATTAGCGCGTGGTCTGCTTTACCGTGGACAACCCCATAGGATGCTTCTTATATAAGAAATATCAAGTATACCGAACTACCCAGCATGCAAAAGACATTCTCTGCAGGTGACGCAGTCCGTTACAGATCAATTTCAGTGCAGATGATTGCACTTGCCAATAACAATGCCGACCAATTGTCGTACATTTTTACAAACCCATTGGAAACACCACAGATTCAGCTAATAATCGCAGGAACAGAAAGCAGAGGAACGAAGTTTTTCGTCCCTGAAATCTGTAGGGAGTACTGACCAGGTCATATGACATCACACTGGTCCAGTTATCCCCACACCCTTTACGCAATGGGGAACCCGCATGACTGCAGATGGCGCAGTCAGTATAAGACCCGAATGACGTACTGACGTCACTTTTTTCGCTGTTGACGTCACGTCGTCAAAGCATGTGTACATTTTTCTACACAATTTTCCGTGGAAATTTCCCCCAAAGACGTTGTCAGTATTGGCATCCTGTGGCATTTCTGACGAAACAAAGCAGTGATATATGGAGAACTTTGAACATGAAACAGGACAGTGTAATTTAATCAAAATTGAACCAAAGAGAGTGGTATATTTTGGGGCAAGAAGTAAATGGAAATACTGTTAGAAGATAGGACTTCCGGGTCTTACACTGACAGCGCCACGTCGTGGCGTAGTTCTGCGGGTTCCTCATTGACAATCATGGAGATCGTTTGAAAACTTGTCATCTTTGAAACACTGAACAAGAAACTGGCTTTATGCATGCATCAATTCAGAACACGCAAAATTTCTGCTCATTCAGTTTCTCTCAAAGTCTGGAACGTGACACGCGAAGAAACCTTCCTATCTCATGATTCATTAAAAAATTTGAGGCTATCAAATTGAACACGGACAGCATCACTCTGCCTGACTATAGTTCTTTAGGTCTAATCAAACATATTTTTTTCATGACCCCAGTGAGCTCCTGTGACATTTCTACTCTAGATATCCAATATTCAAGTCATGACACCATTAGAAAATTGTAAAAGCAAGGATGGCCCCATCGAGTCCAAAATTTACATATCACCAAAGAGAAATCATCATCATTTGAGCAGTAATCAACTCCATTCTTGATCGTCAGGACTCGGACATGCTCTAGGAGCCATTCACATATCACTGTTAGTGAGGTTTTGCAAATCTGACGAAATACGAAGTATAAAATACGAAATTCAACTTAATTTCCAGGACCCAATATATTTCTGAGATGCCAATGCGTCTTTTAGCATACCATGTAAGACTGAGAGCCAGTCCTATGATCGCTATTAGTGAGGTTTCGCAAATCTGACGAAACACGAAGTGCGAAATACGAAATTCAACTTCATTTCCAGGACCCAATATATTTCTGGAAATGCCCGCGTCTTAGCATACGAAGCGTTATCGTGCACCTTGAATTCCTGAATTCCACTTTGTATCTACGAAGGTTGCATGCGGTGGCGGTGGTCATGATTAGCAGAAGTGACATCATTCATGTCATTCAAATTGTGCCAGATATGCCGGTATCCCCCATCTTGTCCAAACAAGGCTATCGACTCCGTATGAACTCCGTCTTTAGCCTTGTCCGAATCGTGTCATCTTTTCCGTTAATGCATAAATTATTAATGAACCTGACCCCTACTTGACCCCGCCTCCGAGCCAATCAGAACTTGCGAAACAAATCACTGTTGGACACTTTCTTTGCTCTTCACGCTTGAATTTGTAACAGGGATTTTGATTGGCGCGTCGATTTTCCTTCGCGCCCCGATGACTGGCTGAGGCTTTCACCACCTCAGAAACGGGAAATGTGGTGGATTCGAACCAGGCTAGATGGCCGTCAGGCCAGATAGACTGGTGAGAACCAGATGGTATCCCCACGCGGCAGGCGATTCGATGCGGAAATCGCCCGTCGCGTCCTACCGCTTCTCACCGCATCGCGTCGCACCGCAAGTGTGAACAGCTATAGGCTTAACAGTGGAAACAATCAGGCGCGAAAAATTTCGCGTTGCACCGCGCCTGCTGTGTGAACAAGGCTTTTACATTGTTCTCATTCTTCTCTTGGAAAAATCTACTCACCACTGCGTTACATCGCACATCACCCTTCGAGAAATTTACCGGTCCGCGGCGAATTCGCTGCCTCTCAAAGAGGAGGCCAATCAGAACCGGTGTTGTAAAATTTGAATCGTGGTACAAATAGTGGAAGCCGAAGACCCGATATAAAGTGCAATATGATTGGTCGACTGGTAAAGTTGGCATCGTGCCAAGATACGCTGCGGACCGATCTATTTCTCGAAGGGTGATGTGTGATGTAACGCAGTGGTGAGCAGATCGGCCTTCGATTACCGAAGATGGGAAAAATCCTGCCCAATAAACATACATGAACGCAGCTTCCCCACATTGCCAACTATAACCACAGCCATTTAGCTCATAGGATTGGTGTGGCCTGATTCTGTTCAACAAGTCACCACTGCCGGTGCTGGAACATTTGATTAAGGGCCGTATGCACCAAACGAAGATAATCTCCAACTCGGGTTGAGCCACAACTTTTCAATTGTTCAGGTTTACTGGGGTATGATCTGACAATGGAAAAGTTGTGGCTAAACCTGAGTTCAAGATTATCTTTGCTCTGGGTGCATACGGCCCTAAGAGTAAGATGACCAGGAAAAAAAAATCCCAAGTGTGTTGCAATCAGCAAAATCCTGACCAATAATGTACATGAACATGGACATAGCTTCCCCACATTGCAAACTATAACCACTGCCATTTAGCTCATCAGATTGGTGTGGCCTGATTCTGTTCAATAAGCCACCACTGCCGCTGCTGGAACATTTCATTAGATGACCAGGGAAAAATCCCAAGTGTATTGCAATCAGCATGGTTTTGAACCGTGTTGAACCGCCTTCAGAACCGCTCCCGTGTGAAGCCACCTTTACATTGTTCTCGTTCTTAATCTCTTGGAAAAATTCTGACCAATAACGTACATGAACATGGACATAGCTTCCCCACATTGCAAACTATAACCACAGCCATTTAGCTCATCAGATTGGTGTGGCTTTATTCTGTTCAATAAGTCACCACTGCCGCTGCTGGAACATTTCATTAAGAGTAAGATGACCAGGGAAAAATCCCAAGTGTATGGCAATCTGACAGTCAAATCTTTTCATTTACGATGGAGTTCAGGCCAAGGGATGTTGTGCAAAAGTACTGGTAGCAAACACACGCGGTCAAATATTTCCAGTTGTTGAGAAGTTCATGCCATATATGAAACTGGGTAGCAGCAAAAATATCCTCTCTTATCTACATGTATTTTTGGTAGCAGGGATGTTAGTGGCCTTACAGGCAAAAATTCCAGAAAAGACAAAAAGCTTTCCCCTCAGTGGCATCATACATGTATATACAGCATATATTCGCGATGTTAATCTAACAAGAGCAACGCAGAGCGTGGCATATGTCCCCAACTGGTATGTTATTTGTGGGCCTGGCCCAGAGGGTACATTTGGGGAAGTGTTGTTGCTGTTCATTAAAAGGAACCTTCCCCTCAAAGAGACAAACACTCACAAAAAAATTCAGGTTGATCACTGAAAGCGTTGTGAAGATAACTGACAGACACTGAATTCAAGATGGCGACCATTGCCGCCATCTTGGATGTGCTGGCCACCACAGCCGTCATCTTGGATGCTGGCGGAGCTGTTCATCAACATGATCAATGAAACCTTCCCTCACAGAGACAAACCCTCACAAAAAAATTCAGGTTGATCGTTCAAAGCGTTCTCAAGTTAACTGATGGAAACGAGATGTTAACAGACGCCGACGCCGACACCGACGCACATATATGCCTCAACATAATGCCCCCGACCTCTGAAGGTCGGGGGTATAAAAAGTCTATTACCTACCCATCCTGTGGGTCGCAAATGCACATTTATAGCCATTAAATGCGTCGACGATGTGTGAGCAACAATTGTAATGCTGCTGAAATCTCCATTGTGGTCATTGGCGTAACTACCGAATGGCATACGAATCAGTATAGACGGGATACTAAGAGTATTTTATGTGAATGTGAAGGTGACTGACTGGGGGGCTCAGGGGTTTCTAGTTAAAAAGGTCCAGACACATGTGATCACCTGGATTTTACTATGGGTCACCAGAAAGAGGAAGGTTGAAGTCCTGACTGACCCTGCGACAGACGTGTTCTCCACACCAGTTAAAAAAAGGGCGGCAGCCCCTCTTAAAAATACCGACGGCAAAATCCGCCCCTCTTAAAAAATTCGCTCGCCCTTCTTAAAACTCAATTAAGCTGCATTTAGCTGACACGCGGAATGCGGATTGCGGAAGCGGAAAGTGCAATGCATATATTCGCATACAACATATCTTTCCGCCAGGGTTTCCGCATCCTTATACCGCATTCCGCGTGTCAGCTAAACGCAGCCTTATGCATCTCAGATGCTCAGAAAATGCATTTCAGAGCACCTAAAATCCAAATTTTGCTGGGGGTGGGCCCCTAGACCCCCGGGCGAAAGGCGCCTTCGGCACGCGCATGCCCACCGCCGCCCCTCTTAGACCAAAACCCATGGAGAACACTGATGACTGCATGTCCCACAGATGCCACTCATTAGCTCTTTGGCTACATGTAGCTCACTGACCTTCCTCAGCTAAGGTAATGAAAATCTGAAAATTCAGAAGAGGCTGGCAGCTCTGGAACCTCCCCCCCCCCCCAAAGACTCCAGTACTGACATCTAAAGAATTTTAATCCAGCATAACCTGGACCAAGTAATTTGCATTTTTAGCATCAACACATCATTTTTAATTTATCTGAATGAAGTGCCTCTCAATCCACATTAGGAAAACCAATATCCAACTTCAAAAGCGTTTGAGGGGAATATAAATTAGGAACTCTGGGGACCGTTCCTAACATTTTATTTATGATCTACCCCGACGATATAGATCACTTCCTAGGGGCAACTGCCTCCGTTGTTTGCATATTTCATAGGAACGCATACAGGGTCAAACATGGTAGACGATATTAACAAGAGGCCCCAATGACCTGGCACTCAGCTGAGCGGTTGAGAGAAAAGGCACAGAATGCAATGCCCCAGCTAGACCGGTACCCAGTCCTGACAATTTTACATCGGACTTTTGCATATTTTAGGACCGGTCGTGCCTATCGCGTAAGTTCCTATACGCAAGTATAGGAACTGTTATGTTGATACATATCTATTTTGAACACCTTCGTGATTGGTGGATTTCCTGGGTCAAAAGGTGGTCACCTTCAATCTGCATTCCGGTACGGCAGCCGTATTGAGAATTGAATACATTACATTTACATAAAATTTCCAAGTGACGTCACTGGCAGAATTCCTCCAAAAATGGCGGCCAATACTGGTCCTACCAAACAAGCTACATGTACGACTGCAGCGCGCAAGTTAGTAGGATCAGGTACGGTACTAGTCTATCCCCAGCAGGCAAGCCATCAGGAAACATACCAATCTTTCACCACTGATATCCTGCTGTACTTTGTTGAGAAAGGAGTTGTATGGTTGCATCCATCAAAGATCAAAAAGTTTATAGAAAGACGCATGCACCAAAGCACAAGAGACTACGCTGCCACTTAACAATCTACAAACCTGGCTGAGCCATTTGACAAAGTGAGCTAAAAAAATCCATAAAATTTGTTCCTTGAATTTTCCCACAAACACTGGCCCATATTCTAGAATCCTCCTTAACTCTAAGGTCCACTTTAAGCTTTTGTATTCTGCCCTGCAAACAATAGCTAAAGGTACATGTAGTTAAGGAAGCTTCTAGAATACGGCCGACTATTTTGGTAAATCACTTCATCTAACTTACCGCCCGCAAAATGTCAGCTTGAAGTCCAGAGAAAAAAATCGATGTTTTATTTTAAACAAGCCGCACGCTAAGCGTGGCAAATAACCAGGTTTTCGAAGTGGACTAGTGAATAAACTGAAATGGTGCATGGACTATATGCTCACCTGACGAGCTGGTCTGGCAAGTGATTGTGCCCGACGTTTCCTTGTCGTATATCGTCACCGAAGGTTGAGTGCGATTGCATGCCTTGCCCATCACCATGCCGTTCAAGTTGGGATCGTAGTATGCCATCATAGGAGCCTTGCCCGTACACACGTACGTGCCGGGCATTGTTGATGCGACCAGAGCCCCATCGGCGATCAAACTGGCCACCAACAACACCAGCAGCGTCGTCGACAAACAGAATGAATGAAGAACCATTTTCGTGTATTTATCAAGTGCCACGATGACGACTATGGGCAACTTTATGGTAGATTAATACTAAAACAAGCCGCACGCTAAGCGTGGCAAATAACCAGGTTTTCGAAGTGGACTAGTGAATAAAATGAAATGGTGCATGGACTATATGCTCACCTGGGTGGACATACATGTAATAGTTTTGTGACAGATGAAGGTACATATCAGTTATGAGCAATCTGGGTGAAGTCATTTCTGAGTTATTTTTTGGGTTATGCCACCTGGTGGCCATATTTGATGTTCATTCAGGCCGAAACTTCACATGCACATAAATGTCATCGAGAGGGAGCCATATAGCAAATTTGAGCACTCTTGGTCAAGTCGTTCCTGAGTTATAGCACTTTGATGATTTTTGGGTTGCGCCACCTGGTGGCCAGTTTGGATGTCCGATCAGGCTCAAACTTTACATGCACATGTAAATTATGTAGAGGGAGCCAATCGAATCTTAGCAGTGTAGCTCAAGTCATTCCAGAGTTATAGCACTTCGATGATTTTCGGGTTATTCCACCTGGTGGCCATAATGGAAGTCAAATCAATCCGAAAGTTGACGTGTACATAAAGGTCATCTAGAAGGAAGTACATATCATGTTTGAGCAGTGTGGGTCAAGGCATCCCTGAGTTATAGCACTGAGATGTTTTTCAGGTTACGCCACCTGGTGGCCATACTAGTAGTCCAATTGTGCCGAAACTCAGTATTTTTGAAGGTACCCCTCTTACCTACATTTATGCAAGATAAGAAGTTGCTGAGTGAAATAATGGTGAAATGTGGCAGGTTCGTTACTTTTGTACAACTCTGACCTCGGTGACCTTCAAAAGTAGGTCAAATCAAAAACCCGGGTATTATGTTATGTATCGTACCCCTCTTACCTACATTTATGCAAGATAAGAAGTTGCTCAGTGAAATAATGGCGAACTGTGGCAGGTTCGTTACTTTTGTACAACTCTGACATCGGTGACCTTCAAAAGTAGGTCAAATCAAAAACCCGGGTATTATGTTATGTATCATCATTAGATATACCTATGATAAAAATTTGGTGACGATCCATCCATTTGTTCAGGAGAAATAGCTGTTTTCCTGTTTTTACATTTAGCCCCCTATTGGCCAAGCCTTGAATCGTATGACGCTGAATATCGAAAGGAAACAATGTCTACTCACAAGCAACATGCCCACAAAATTTCAGAAGAAAATCTCAAGTCGTTCCCATGTTATAACACTACGATGATTTTCGGGAAACGCTGCCTGGCGGCCATATTGGATGTCCGATCGGCCCGAAACTTCGTATTTCAGAAGGTATCCCTCTAGTACACATTTATGCAAGGTATGAAGTGGCTAGGTTAGAAAACGACGACACATGCCAAGTTCGTAACTTTTGCCGAACTTTGACCTCTGTGACCTTGAAAAGTAGGTCAAATCAAAAACCCGGGTATTATGTTATGTATCGTCATTAGATATACCTATGATAAAAATTTGGTGATGATCCGTCCATTCGTTCAGGAGAAATAGCACTTTTTCTGTTTTCACATTTAGCCCCCTATTGGCCAAACCTTG
This sequence comes from Notospermus geniculatus, assembly GCA_002633025.1. Taxonomy (NCBI): domain Eukaryota; kingdom Metazoa; phylum Nemertea; class Pilidiophora; order Heteronemertea; family Lineidae; genus Notospermus; species Notospermus geniculatus. The sequence continues at coordinate 8,475 of NMRB01004472.1, forward strand.
AATCGAATGATGCTGAATATCGAAAGGAAACAACGTATACTTACAAGCAACATGTCCCAAAAATTTCAAAAGAAAATCTCAAGTCGTTTTTAAGTTATCAGGCGGACAAGAGAAAGGCAGACGCCCGGACGCCCGACCGCCCGGACGCCCGCCACTTTCGGTAATTTAATAACCAGGACTTTCTTCGAAAACCTGGTTAATAAAAACTACTTTCTATCCATTAATGCAGCCGTCAATTAGAACTCTGTACTCCCCCTGGTCAGACACTCGACACCTGTTCGCCATTTGACAAAAAAATTGAGGGCCAGACTTCACCATTTTTTCACCCAAGGTTGGGAAATCATTCACCAGGAAGTCACTCTCTTAGTTTTGACACCCCATGAGTTCACCATTTGTTTTACTGTCTTGTAGAATTGGGAAGTCAGACACTCGACATTAAAGCTATCCTAGTTGGAGGTCGGAAAATACTAGTGGAACCTGTCACATTGAACACCTTGGTACTTTGAACAAACTACCTACATTGAACACTTTGAAATTCCCCGCCAGATCTAACAGTAAAGGATTACCTAGTACGGTGACCCTTGGTACATTGAACACCTCCTTACAATGAACGCTTTTGAAATTCCCCGTGAGTGTTCAATGTAGACAGGTTCCACTGTAGTAAAAAAAGAAACTTTGCGAAATCTCCAGTGTTTTTCCTGTTGAGCCTTCTTTTTGGTGTCTAAAATATGATGGCCCAGGAAAATAGAACATCACTCAAATTATGTGTCCAAGGCCAAATCTGCAAGCTACTGCACCACGACAATGGAGTCTTTCTAGAAGAAAATGAATTGAGATTGAAATGCTGAAGTCGCGATGTAAGCACGCCAGAATTGCGTGGGAAGCACGTGTTCGGGGCGCGATCATTGAGGGATTCACCCAAGGGAACGCCTGGTGGAAGGACCAATGAGAAACAGCGAACGATTCTTTGAAGTTCCGCTTTTCGTCGCTTTTATTGTTTTGATTTCAATCGTGCAGTAGTACCATTCATCAAGCTAAAATTCAGCTCGCCAGGAATTCGACGCGCTGAAAAAAAATGACTCGCCAGAAATTCGACACCTTCTTTCCGCACGGTCGCCAAGAATTCGACGGAGGAAAAATATTTGGCACCTCAGGACACGCCGTCAGGTCGACGTCGACCTCGCGTCGACCCCTGACCAGGGGGGGTACAGAGTTCGCGTTGACCGCTGCATAAAACTGTGTTGTTTTAAAGCATCCCAGCCTATAATCTATCACTGTTTTGTCAATTTTTGGACAGTTTTTTTTAAATCAAAAATAAAAATTTTTTTGAGGAGGGGGGTGATTTCCATGGCGGGAGGGGATGCTAACCATTTTTTTACATGGCCTAATAAAGTCTTTTTTGGCATCAATGTAAGTAATTTTGAGATGGCCCCTTACCGATGATTTTGTTTCTCCGTCAGTCAAAGCGACTGCCCCGTTCGTTGCCTCTTCCTCAGTCAGCTCAACCGGTCCATCCTTTCCCTTCTTTTTTTTCTTCTTCTTTTTTGTCTTCTTCGGGGCACCACTGACATCTCCCTGAACTTCATTGTCATTTAGCCCAGCAGGAGACCTGGAGAGAGTAATATCCATAATGTTAAATAGGTCCATGTACCTTCATAATCGTTCAAACTAGGATTAGCACCTTCACTGCCAGAAATCACGGGCCGATTTCACAAAGGCATTTTAGCTTAATCAGCGTTTTAATTCTTACTTATACAGGTTATAGGCCTAGAAAAGCATTGTTTTGCTGCCTGAACGGTGCTTGATGACGGCGTTTACCCGCACGATATCCACACGCGTTTAACATTCCTGCATTTATGCCCAGAACTACAAAAGAATATTTGAACGCTCAAGAGGCCTTGTTTAGTGTCATTCAGCTCTTTTCTTCTGTCATCCTGGACATAAACGCAGGAATGTTAACACCTTGGGTGCGTTTTGACGGAGATCTCCGCGACGCAGTGCGTATACGGTATGGTGCGTTTTGACCGAGATCTCCGTCACGATCAATTCAAATTTACCGCCATTTTCGAAATATCCCGACTCCACCTCGACGGAGAGCTAACATCGGCTTCCACGTGGATCAGCATTGAGTCACGGCTATTTTTAGCCGTGTACACATTCTATAGATCGTAGAACAATGGCGGCCAGCAGGAGTATCGGCGTCCTGAACGTGGTATTCCGCCGAGGAGGCTGTCGAATTGGTAGCCGATTCGGACCCAGATTTCAGTGATTTGGCTCACGATAGTGATGAGGAAGACAGTCAGGTTAGTGTCAATGAGAGAGACAATGATTTAGATGACACAGCGAGTGCAGCAAGTGTTGGCAATGAGCCAGTGCTCGAGCGCAGACGACAGTGAAATGGATACTAGGGGCGAGGATGATGCCCAGCGCGCCAAAGTGTGGCAGTACAACGTGCGTGGTCGAATTAGAGGGAAAGGCTGGGGTGGTAGGGCTGCATATGACCCTCTAGTAAGGAACAGACAGAATTATGAATGTGTGCAGCATTTAGACATCCAGCTACACCCCTTTTTTCTGGCAATCCGGGACTGTCAGATATGTGTTTATTCCCCCTCCATAAAGGGAAATATTTTGAGAGTTCATTCACACAGGGACTACTATGATGTTCAATAAGACTTCAAGAAATAACACAGAAAGTTTCAGGTTGAAATCTTGATTCTAAGTATGTTTTTTTCATCTTTGACAAACGGTGAAAACCCACGTAACCTCAGCAAATGAGCAAAAAAACAAAAAACGCTCAGCACCCAAGGTGTTAAACGCGTGTGACTATCCTGAATGTAAATGCCGCCGATCGAGCACCGCACAGGCAGCAGAACAATGCTTTTCTAGGCCTTTAACCTGAATAAGTAAGAATTAAAACGGTGATTAAGCTAAAATGCCTTTGTGAAATCGGCCCCACGTGTTTTGGACCCCTTTTGCCGCCCAAAAATTGACCAGAAATAAGCAAGATACACACACTAAATAGACGATATCACTCCAAAAGAGCACAGCACTTGACGGGGTCAGCGTCATGACGTCCCGCACGTCATTTCATGATGTCTTGAGGTGAGACGAAAAAAATCAGATTGTTTCACGACGTCATGATCGCTGAAACAACCGGATTTTTTTTCGAGTCACGTCATGCATTCAGAAATGACGTGCGGGACGTGATGACGCTGACCCCGTCAGGTGCTGCACTCTTTTGGAGTTATAGAGTCTATTACCGGCCGGCTTAAAATGTTGGTTATCATCCCACCTTTGAGTAGAAAACATCATAATGACTGAAGTTATTCCAGTAAAACTTGCAAAAATTCTTGCCAGAAATGATATTTTGCACCAAAAACTATGATTTTTTACCCCAAAAGGACCACAGTACACCCCTCCCCACTCCCTGGGTCACAAAAAAACAAATTTTGCTGGTGCAATGCGAGAGAAAGTGCAAGAAACCAGTGGAATGCATAGGAATAACATTAGCAGGGTTTCTGCCAGCGGGGGGTACGGGGGTACAAATCTCCCCCACTTGAAGTAGGGGGATATGCACCCCCCTTCTATCTGCTGAGCAATGCAGATTTCTTCTTCCAAATGTCAGGAAAATGCATTTTCAGGGCTTAAAAAACAATTTTTCTGAGAGCGGTCCCCGGAGCCCCGCCTGAGGGTGCTTGTGACGCCGCACAAGCTATTGTACGTCCACCTTCTTTCAATTTCTGGCGGAAACCCTGATTAGCGATTGGTGAGACATCTGATGGTCATCTACTGAACTATTAAGTAAAGTTGAAAAACGTTGATCGACGTTTTTTTGGCAGTGAAAGAGTTAAAAGATACCAACAAGACAGACAAGTTGATTGACGTATGTTTTGTCAAATTGGACCCAGCTGTTGCGGATAGGTATATCAATCAGCTGAAAACCACACACCAATGGGAACCGGAGGAACTAACGTCACGACATGGCACTGCGAGCTGTGCGACCGAAGTTTCTTTTTTCTAACGTTATTTCCATTTAGCATGTTTAGGCCTATTTCTGGCGTGAAAACAACCCTTTTGTTTTGCTCGCCTGGTATTAAAATTTACATCATCTTGTACCTGCAGCAGATGAAAATGCCTGAATCTTGCGGTGCTTTTTTTCTTTAAAACGAAGAGATAGGGTGGCGATAATGGCAACGTCTTTACTTTATCTCATTATTCCTGCAGAAAAATGTACAGCTCATTTTTTCATCACACGCAACATCAACACTTACAAAACGACGTCAATGACGTCGCACCGCTCACAGCGCCGAGGCCTGTCGTGTCACGTCGGGATAAATCGGCACTGTGCGTTCCTCTGCATGTGGAAGGAATAATTACGGCAGGGGCCATAACTGACAATACCTGTAGGCCTCCTTTCCTACGTAAAACTTGGCAGGACATGATGTTGTTGGGGGGACCAACATTGATGACCAAAGGGCCTTACTGGCAATGTTTACGTATTTGCCAGTAAAGTGTGTAAGGAACGATGGTCCCCTAATAAAACCACAACACCAGAACCTGTGTGTGGGTGGCGCTCATTCATCAACAGATATCTCAGGAAATACACCATATTAAACCATCTTTTTTTACAGTTTTGTGAAAAGAGCTCTCACGTTTCTTTTAAAGGTTCCTTTTCAACATCATTTTGATCTGATTCGCAGTTTTCTTGCACCGAATTTTCGGTCACATTTTCAATTTCCTTCTGATCCGACATTATTCTCTGATAGTCTCGGGGTGAATATCGGGTCGGCGTAAAAAATGTTTTTATGAAATCCAAGATTGTTGAACATAAATCGCTAAAGAGATTAATCTTATCAATATTTGGAAGCAATAACACGAATAATGCCTTATTTTCAATCAAAAATGTAAAACAAAAAAATTATAAAGCGCGAAGCTGCTTTCTGTGACGTCATTTCCTTTCGAGCTTAGTGACGGAAAGCTTGTAAACAACGCTCACTTCACAGTTTCGATCGTCGTAAATTATTCAGCAAAATGCCCGTCAAAGGTGGTCGTAGCGGAGGTGCTGGACGTGGCAGGGGAAAGTTCAAAAACACGGCTAAGTTAGCTGAAGAGATGACGAAACAGCAATCCTTGCATTGTACGTCATCAAAAATTCTCCTTTTCGATTTCTGCTTTCATGGCTTTGCTTGCTTTCTATATGGGCGGTTATAACCGCAATAAAGACCTTACAAAATAAAGACGTGGTTGTTGTCTGATTCTCTTGTCTTGTGGTGATCTCGAGTCGTAGCTAAGAAAGACGTAAGGTGGCGCTGTATCATTCGTACACTTCGGGTGTTTTCGTCATTCTTCGATTGGACGGCTGCAGCGCCACCTTACCGGTACGTCTTTCTTAGCTACGACTAGATAGAGAGATCACCACAACGACGAGAGAATGACTATACAACAACGCTTTTATTTTGCAGCGTAAGGTGGCGCTGCAGTCGTCCAAACAAAGAATGACGAAAACCCCCGAAATGTTACGGCTTACGCATGATACAGCGCCACCTTATGTCTTACTCAGCTATGACTCGAGATCATGTGGACAACTGCAGCGCCATCTACGTCTTTCTTAGCTACGACAAGACAATGGCCAGACTCACTCACCAAGCAGCATATCAGCTTCAGCTCACACTATGTCATCGACATCGGCCCTAGGCCTAGTTAATAATGTCGCCACCCCTTACCATTGATTCTCCTTTTCGCCCTCCTCAACCTCAGTGTGGTCCTTGATTTTTAGGTTCTTGAACCCTTTTTGTAACTTGGTCCTGACTGAATCACTGAAAAAAAAAATTTAAAATACAAATTAAACTGAATTCCAATAGGAGCTGTCAGCGAGTTGACCACTAGGTGTCACTACGGTCCAATTCAATGCATCTAGCGGACCCGGTCATTATCGATCGAGCAGCAATCACGTAGATTTTCCTGTACATTGGTCCGCTAAGACTTTGCTGCCATCTGTTGGCAATATGCGCAGCTGACTGCTCCTATTGATCACATCCACCCTACCTGGTACATTCGGAACGACCTGAGGCGAACTGCTCATCTGCCACTGGACGGCGCATTTCACCTCGGACACAAGTGCAAGGCAACCATATTGTTTATCAACAAACCCACGTGACCGACCGTGGGACTATTTTGGCAGAATTTTGGCCTGTTAAGGTGTTCAAACTTATTTGCTGGATAACTTGAGGCATATTGTTTATAAACTTACCGGTATCTCATCCAATCTGCCAATTATTGATCAATAACGCAACGTTTTGTGTGACCTATTTCGTTCATGCGCAGGGTGTGATGAGGCGAACCGCATTTGAACTCTCACAAACGAGCAGCAATCGTTGCGCATTCAAGATGGCTGCCTTGGAATTGTGTCCGAGGGGAAATGCGACCGTACGGAAATTGCCGAGCAGTTGCCTTCGGAAGTTCCGAATGTACCTGGTACTATGTTCTATTCAGAGTGGTCTCCGACAAGTTTACAGAACCAGGGTACAGACTGGTACCTTGCCACCATCCTGAGATCTGAAGTATTAAGCTACCGGTACGTTTACCTGACACGCGGTAAGCGGATCACGGAAACAGAACACGGTAGGCCTACCGTATATGGAATGCATTCCTCGTGTTCCATTTATCTGCATGCATGCGGTATCACCTGTTTTTGTAAGCATGGCGCTGGTTTGGTCCATCCCAGCCCAATCACGGTGTCTGTAGTGTGCGGATTTTCATTCCGGACGGAAACGTCGGTACACGAGTGATCGGTCTTCCATGTTCCGCGTAGCCGTGTCCACAAACCGCTTACCGCGTGCAGATGAATAGATGAATGGAAATGGCTTGGAGTGAACAGATGTCTATTCTGTCATCCGTTTCCGCGATCCACATCCCGGTTACCATGTGTCAGGTAATAACGTAGATTTAGCATACAGAGGTTTCCCACGTGACGTCATAAAAGCCACATTGGCCGTCAAATTGACCATGCGATGACATTACATGTATTTCGTGTGCTGTCTCGTCACGTCAGGCGTAATGTTAATCCACATGTAGCACCCTATTCACCCCACTGACGCCAGTTTGCATCATTTTGGCCAGTCACATGATTTGATGACGTCAGCGGGATTCCTCTATACTGCCAAAAGAAAGGGAATGAAGGACCATCAGACTCACTTACTGAGAGAAAAATGCCACTAACATCAACCTTTTTCATTTCTAGTCAACAAGAGGGAATGTGAATGCCTATTGAATATGGTCAAAACCAAACTAGATCGGCCCAAGTTTCGAGAAGTCCTCAGTCACACGTTTGGAATGACCGACGATCTTCTCATGGACAGAGTTTTCCGAGCGTTTGATAGAGATTCTGACAGTTATGTGAGTCCCGAGGAATGGGTTAAAGGAGTATCAATTATTTTGAAAGGAACTCTTGATGAACAAATTCAGTGTAAGTACATGTATTTAAAGCAAATGGCTCGCGGGGTTTGTTTACATTCAGTTGGGCGCCATCTCAATATCAAGCGTCATTTTGAGAAAAAGGCGAAAGAAGGATTTTAGTTTAATGGGAAATGCATTAGACAGCCAAACTTCGGAGGCGTATTCTGCAAAATCTGCCGCTTCAAAATCAATGTGATTTGCACAAAATGTACATTTTGACTGACTGAATTTGAAAACGTCATTAACCCATTTTTACAAATTTTTAATGGAACCTCGTCCCCAGTGTTTACGTTCGCATATTTGCACAGGTTTTGCATATGACTGGAGCACGGCTTTGCCTGGAGGCTAGATTCACTCTCTATGGAAGGTACCAACAAACCCCGCGAGCCATTTGCTTTAATATTGGAGATTTATCAATCAGGGGCGAAGCCATAGACCGTTCTCGAATTCAATGGTCGATTCTGACACAACGTCGTCGAAGTCACTGTCGTGAGGTTCTCTGCGTCACATCATTCAGCTTCAGGCCGAGGTTGTGGTTGAGATTTTGGCGGAAGTGCGCAAATCTTTGTCATTTGCGTCAATTTGAGAACGGTCTACATGTATAGCATAATTGGCCCTGGTAAATACAGAAGAGGCCATCGCAAGCTACTCATGTTCCTCACTTGGATGGGATCTTTTACTTGCCCTTGCAAAGACACAAGGTACAAGGCACCACAGCTTACTGTCACATGCGACCAGCCGGCATGGTGAACAGCCGGTCAAAAGTCACGTCATAATGAGCCACCACACAAGTTCTACCTAGAGGTTTCCCACTGACGTCACACGGCCGCCACATTGGCCGTCAAAATGAAGCCATGGAGGCTGCCATCTTGTTCTCGGTTCAAAGGTTTAGCTGCCCGTACAGACCACTGGGAGCATACAACTCAACAAATCACTTTACCTCTCACAGTTTCTGAGCATAAGTAGTTGGTCTGGTGTGAAAACCGTGTTGAAAACAAAGCGAATCGTCCATACGGCTTGCTGTAGAAGAGGCCGATGACTGCCGACAACGTTAAAACTGCATGCTGAACGCTGTGTTGATGCTGTGACGTTGCGTCATTTGACGGCCAAAATGGCGGACATTTTGAGCTGCGACGTCACATGATGACGAACCTCTATATCTTTTATTTCAGTTTGTTTCGATGTCTATGATATGAACGGGGATGGATACATTTCAAGAGAGGAGATGTTTCAACTACTAAAAAATTCACTGGTCAACGTACGTATAAATATACTGGACTTTCACCCACGTAACATCCGCTGTAGAGTTGTGCATTTGTTGTGAAGATGGTAGAGGGACCATGACAGGGGCGTTTACTTAAAGCCTAGCGTACATCGCACTTGCGACTGGAAGTAACTGATCAGGACCCATGTTCCCGAAGCCGTCGTAAAGGTTAACGATGTCGTTACGCTATGCATTTTTAGCTCACCGTGGTGAGCTTATACAATGGTTGTGCGTCCGTCGTCGTCCGGCGTCGTCCGTTGTTGTCCGTTAGCAGGGCACGTTTCGTAACCGCTGGAGCTATTGATCTGAAACTTGGTACATATATACCCCTAGGTCAGACGACCCACGACACCAAGTTTCGGTCCGATCCGACTCTCAGCTTGGCCACCAGGTGGCGGAAACCAAAAACACAAAAAGTGCAAAACTCCTGAACTAATGACTAGATCATCTCCAAATTTTTATCATAGGTGTAGCTAATAAAGATACATAACATATATAACGGGTTTTTGATTTGACCTACTTTTCAAGGTCACAGAGGTCAAAGTTCGACAAAAGTAACGAACCTGCCAAAGTTTGTCATTATTTCACCGAGCGACTTCATATCTTGCATAAACATGCATTGGAGGGGTACCTTATAAAATACCAAGTTTCGGCCCGATTGGATATCCAATATGGCCGCCAGGTGGCGTAACCTGAAAATCAAGGAAGTGCTATTACTCGGGAACGGCTTGACGCAGAGTGCTCAAATTTGATATTTACTTCCCTCTAGATGACCTTTACATGCACGTCAAATTTCGGCCTGATTTGACTTCAAACGTGGCCACCAGGTGGCGTAACCCAAAAATCATCAAAGTGCTGTAAATCAGGAACGCCTTAACCCAAAGCGCTCCAATGTGCTATGTGGCCCCGTGCAGATGACCTTTATGTGCATGTGAAGTTTCGGCATGATCGGACATCCAATATGGCCGCCAGGTGGCGTAACCTGAAAATCATCAAAGTGCTGTAACTCAGGAATGACTTGGACCCAATGCGCTCCAATGTGCTATGTGGCCCATGCAGATGACCTTCATGTGCATGTGAAGTTCTGGCCCATCCAATATGGACATCCAATATGGCCGCCAGGTGGCATAAACCCAAAAATCATCAAAGTCCTACTTGGGAATGACTTGACCCAGATTGCTCATAACTGATATGTACCTCCCTCTGTCATTAGACTATTATGTCCAACCCGGTGAGCACATGGTCCATGGACCATTTCATACCAGTTTTAACGACGTCGTTAACCTAACGAAGGGTTCGGGAACATGGGCCCTGATCAGTCGCTGGTGATGTACGCGTTGTGCGCAAATCGCAAATTCAGCAACTCAGTAAAACTTGGAGGATCCAATCAGTCGTCATGTCCTGACCGCGTACATCGCACTTGTGACTGGCAGCAACTCAGGTAACATCCGGGGCGTTGAAACTCGACGAGACTAGGTTTCATTCAGAAAACAGGCACTGATCAGTCGCAAGCCCGTGTACATCGCAGCGACTGAACGAAACTGGGTACAACTAGTTGCTAGGAAGCTGAACATGCACAACTCGCGGCGAATGACAAAATCTCAGTTCCAGCGAGTTGCAAGGGTGCGTACATCGACCATTTCTGGTGACTGATCAGTCGCCTCCAGTTCCAGCTAGACGCAAGGAAACCAACCGCCGCGTAGCGGCAAATCAGCGAAGCTTGCTAATTACGTATACGTTTCACAGCAATCATTTCGGCCTTGGAGGCGAAAATTCGCCTGAAACTTCGTCACCTGATACTGAACTTACAAGAGTAAGACGGGCGTTTAAATCATACAGGATCGGTGTGTATCATAATTGTTAGGCGAACTGATGTGAAAACTAGTCCAAAACGAGATCCAGTTATGAGTTTGAAACGGTTTTTGGTAACCGGCGATGAACATGTGACGTCATCATCTGGCCTATAAATTATTCTCAGGGACGAAACTGCACGAAAACGAATTTAGCCCATTCCGCTCGCTCAATACAGTGACGTTGCCGATGGCGTCATAATCGCTTAGATTGGTTTCCCGAGTCCTCCGCTAGGAGCTGGCTGTACCAGTCTGATAATCAGCTGATAATCGCTTTTCGAAAACGAAGTTCATGAGTTACTCCGTTCTGCTGGGCCATTTTTCACACATCCTCATGTGAAGTTCAAAATACACAGGTCGCAAGGTGTACTTATATCGTGGTATAATATATGGCGAAGGCATTCCTGGCATTCCCATTTTCCGCGTAATCTGTGTGGACATTGTTGGTATAAATAGCCCAGGCTACACATTACAGTGAAATAATATTTACTTATTATGCAATGTGTTGTTAGTGTTGGGGCCCGTCCGTGTTGCACAGTCTGGTGGGCAGCAGTGCCTCAACTCAGTCAACTGCTGCCTGAACTGATGACTCGCCACACCGACGACAAGAAGGGACTGTGCTGTGCGTTTCGCCCCCAATTCTTAAATGCATAATATCATAGACAGTACATGCTTTCGCTGCTTTAGAGAGAACGTTGCTTTTCTCTCTTAAAGCAGCAAAAGCATACTTTATTAACAACATCGCCAGAAGGCTACATGATAAACCCCTACAAAGCCCCACCGGTTCAATAATTCTGGATCCTCCCAGTCGCCAGTAGCTCAGTGGCGACTAGTTGTCTCCAGTCGCAAGTGTGACGCTAGGCTTTAGGGTGACACCCGACAGAAAAGTGTTTTAGTGTTGTAAGTAATGTGGACTTTTTACTTTAAAGTTTGTTGATTTTCACTTTTAGCAATCAGTTGAAGAAGACCCTGAGGAGCATGTCAAAGATCTTCTTGAAATAACTCTAAAACGCATGGTAAGTTGTCAAAGATCTTCTTGAAATAACTCTAAAACGCATGGTAAGTTGTCAAAGATCTTCTTGAAATAACTCTAAAACGCTTGGACGATTGTCTCATGCAGACTTCAAGCAGGCAATCGAATCAGAAAATCTTTTATTGGAGGCTCTTGGACCTTGTTTACCAGATGCTGCCGTAAGTACACAAGGAAGACTTGCCTTCCCATTATGCTCAATTAACTGCCAGAAACGTGTGAAATTTGGCAGAAATGTGGTCATTGCCAAACCATTGAGAAGTGTGAGAAAAAAATTGTGTGTCATGGGCAAATTTTTTTTGAGAAATTGGTGATTTTCATTTCTTTATGACGTGAAAACAACCCTTTTTTAGCCGCCTGGCATTAAAATTTACATCATCTTGTAAAAGATGAAAATTTCTGCATTTTTCTGTGCTTTTTCTTTAAAATTGAAGAGATAGGATGGCGATAATGACAACGTCTTTATCTCATTATTCCTGTAGAAAAATGTAGCCGATTTTTTCATGACGCAACGTCAACACCAAAAACGACATCAATGACGTCAGTTCGGTTGCACCGCCGACCTGTCGGGATAAACGGCACACAGGTTCCTCATTGGCCCTGCACCCAACATACATTTTCGCCCTGAGCAGTCTACAAAAGGAACCTTTCTAATATACTCTCTCGTCTTTTTCAGCGTGCACAAGCTTTCCTAAGCCTGGTAGAGCAGGATTCGGATACAATGCACTTTGGAAAGTAAGCCTGTGGATGTTGGTGAATATCTATGCTAAAGACATTTTTTCTGGACTGAGTTGAGAGATTAAATGGCAAGTGTATAAATATCTGTTAGGCCCTATTTATGATTTGAAGACGGTATCACATCATGTTTTCTTTCGTCATTTGTGGACTTGAATAGTTGGCAATTTCTACTGAATGTGATGAATTGTTTTACTTTAAAACATTATTGAACAACAGAATAAACACCCTCTAATATCACCCTTCAAAACGTTTGAACTTTTACAGTACCGGTAGCCTACCTAAAAAGCATTTTGGTTCCCGAAGCCACCGCTTGGGCTAGGGATTCGGTTCTGGCTGCCATTTTATTGGTGGCGTCATTGTAGGAGTCCATTTTCCTGTAAAATTTCATTCTCCCCGGTCTAAAAAACGGCGATGATTTTGAGGTTTTGTTACAGATCTGCAACACATACAAACATTCTCATCAAGAAACTTCCTCGGTGTTGCCATTCCACGTGATTTGGCATGTTCGATTACATTTAGCACCCACGTGGCTACGGGTACCCATTCTAAAAATAACCCGTGATGTCAACATATACAACACATACAAACATATAAACTATAAATACAGTACAGGTCACAATTGACATCCCTAAATTCGCGAATGTTACGCATAAGTCACTCGTAAGGCCACACTTTTTTTGTTCTTTGGTTCACGGGCCCGCCGACGTCCGAAAATCCAAAAGTGAAAAAAAAATAAAATCGTGAAATTCGTTTTTTTTTATTTCCGCCGATGTTCACCAACACATGAGATTCTCAAAACAAAAAATAAAAATAAAAAAGCCGTCTGCGATACCTAATTCTGCGTTAGATATATTGATGACCATGTCCAAGTCATACACCAAACTGCCTGACGCAATGTTTCAGAGCAATATGTTTCACAGCAGTAAAGTTTATTTCTTTAAAAATAGTATTTTTTTAATTTTTTTATTTCCTCCGACATCAGGAAATGGACAAAACANTGGTTATCGTAACCAGCCAGAATGTGGGTCACTTTTAAGTTCTTGCTATGTTTGTTTTCCGTCCAAAATGTATAGAGGCCTTGCAATGACGTCATCCTGGCAGCCATGCTGGAGGGCACAGGGTGCAGAGGTGTGAGCCGACCGTGACATGACTGGCGTGAACTGCGCCACGCCATTATTTGACGTAACGTCATTGGGACATGCACTCATTTTGCTGCGCCTCTGCCAGCATTTGCCCCCCCCCCCCGCATGGTGGCTTGTGACGTCATTTGCAAGGCCTCTATCTATAGAGGTTTCTCACCTGACATCATAAAGGTCACGTTGGCCGTCAAATAAAGGATATTCCTCTAAAAGAGTGCAGCACCTGACGGGACAGCGTCCAAGACGTCCCGCACGTCATTCACGATGTTTTGAGGTGAGACGAAAAAAAATCAGATTGTTTCACGACGTCATGATCGCTGAAACAACAGGATTTTTTTTTGAGTCACGTCGTGCGTTCAGAAATGACGGGACGTCATGACGCTGTCCCGTCAGGTGCTGCGCTCTTTTAGAGGAAAAGAGTCTATTGACGTGTTTCCTGAAGATGATGCAATCTTGCGTGATGACATTATTTCGTGTCGTGTCTCGTCACGTCAGGCGGAATGTCAATCACGTGTAGCACCCTATTGACGCCAGTTTGCGTCATTTTGACGGCCAGTCACATGATTTGATGACGTCAGTGGGATTCCTCTATTGCAATATGAAATGCATCCGTCCTTGCCTTATTTGAAGTGCAAGTTTGCGTTGGTGTTTTGGAAGGAGTTTTTGCCAGTAACTTTTGACACTTGATTTCTCCTATATGTGAGTACGTATGATCATGTGTGACCGTGGCAGGGCTTGAAATAAGCTGTGGCCATTTACTAAAACACCCTAATGCCCGCTGTACACGATCAATCATTTTCATCAAACTTTTTCGTCAATCATTTTGGTCAAATTTTTATGTATAGGGCCCCGCCATACACGGTCAATCATTTTCATCCAATTTTCACAAAACGGCATTACAAAACCTGTCCAGTTGCATAACCTCCATTCATAAAATGACATTCGTAATCAGAAAACTCTAATTCAGGAGGGTTAATTGTTCAATAAATATCCATGCCCGCCGTACACGGTCAAATTTTATCAATTCGTCATTCAAAAATAGGACGGGCTCTATTCCATCAATCTTTGATTGACGCAAAATATTTCATCCAATTTCCCGACGTACACGATCAATCTTTTTGGTCAAGTTTTTTTTCATCCAACTTTGAGGGATTGTGTACAGCGGGATTACTGGCCCTCTGAAGTGTCCAGGGCCATGGTTGGCTGACCCTAGGCCTATTGTGTGCCTTCATTTGATTGATGTAATAATGAACTGGGTCAGCTGAAGTTGGCCATCCATGACCTTGGACAAGAATCATTTTAGGAGGGCCAGTAAGGGTGTTTTGGAAAATGGCCACAGCTTACATGTATTTCAAGCCCTGTCATGGTCTAAGAAAACCCGTCGGATGTCGCTGAGTGATCAACAAGGGCTGTCAGATTGCCTGTGCATTGATCTGCTACTGTTTACCTGTTACGTAGTACATTTCAGCTATAGGCCCCTTCTGTCCTGATAATCGCCCATTTCGGTGCCGAGGGTAAAAACAGATAGGGAAATGCATTTTAAAATTGTGCCAGAAATTGCAGAAATAACTATCAGAAATGTTTGAAATTTGGCAGGGTTTTCCCGGACGGCCTCAGATATGGTGAAGTGCCAGGCAGGTAGGCCTACATGTTGTTTGCTTGGTATCATGGTTTTTGAGATGTCAATGACTGGGCAGGTCATGACTAACGGTATTATTGATATTTCATTCTAAATGTTTCCTTTTTGAGTAAAATACAAAATGATGATCTATCTCTCATTAGATATCTGTGATCATTGTAAAAAATATTTAGGTTCATTTAGATTGACAAACCTCGTTAGTGTGTACATAACATCATCAAGAATAAACTGGTTTTATTTGTATCGTTATGTTTGTTTCCATCTTTCTCAACTCAGCCTCGATGGCTGTCAGATTGCTGTTGAAGGGGTCAATATCCCGCAGGTATATGGTAAGTGAAAGAGGAAGGACAACCTACTGAATTCACAAATCTGGCTATGAAAATGATGACCCTTGTTAGCCTATAGTCCACATCCTTATGTCAGTGTGCGGAAACATTAGCAGTACTTCCACCTATCCAAAATCCCCTGGTTTTTTAGACCCGTGTCTTCCCCGGGCTTGAAAAAAACCCACCTCGCGCTTACACCTATTTTCAATACCGTACATTACAATTGCATGCTGGCGAGCTTGCCGTGTCTAATAGACACAGGGTTTTTAAACACGGGTCTATTAGACACGGCAAAAAATAGGTGTACGTGCAAGAAACCCGTGTTTCACCGGGGGATTTGGATAGGTGGAAGTACTGCTATTGTGTTAGAGCAAAAATGAGTCATGTATACATAAAAAGTCATATCCAATTACGTAGTTGCTAAAAACTCCCAAAAATAGGGTTACTTGATTCCAAGGTACTATGTTTCTATCTGTTGATAATACATTTATGGGGTGTCAATCCAACCGTTCAAAAGTTAGCTATACATCGTCCCGCATTCTCCTGTATAAAGCTCAGTCGTTGTGTCAAACTGACGTCCAATGATTCAGTTCCCAAAATTCAAAATGCCCTAGCGGCTGTTACGGGCAAAAGATTTTTTGGCAACATGACTTTTCTGAAAGCTTCGTAGCCAAGGGTCCTAAACATGCTATAAGCTGGCTTCAGATTTGCTCTAACACAATTTTCCGCAGAACGACATAAGGACGCGGATAACTAGAGGTTGTTTCACAGGTCCCAGGTTCAAATCCAGCCCGGGCCATACGGGATGGGATTAATCATCCCTGGCTCTTCAGTCCTTCGCATGGGACAGCAAGCCGTGGTGCCTTGTACCTTGTTTCTTTGCAAGGGCAAGTAAAAAAGACCCAATCCAAGTAAGAAACATGAGTAGCTTGAGATGGCCTCTTCGGTAATCACCAGGGCCAATATACATGTAACGCCACAGCTTTGGCACTGACGGAAAAATCAAATAGCCCCTTTCGAAAATCTTCAGCGGGCAATAACAACATCCTTGTTCGTGTACATCGTGTGCATTTTGACCTGGGGCGAGGATGTTGTTCCCACTGAAGACTTTCGAAAGGGGCCTATAGAGGCTATGCACTGACGTCATCAAATGACGTCATCAATGGGTATGACGCCACGCTGGATGGAACTGCGCAGGTAAAAACCGTCAAAAGCGCTGCGCAGTTCCATCCAACATGGCGTCACGCTGGCCCATTGTGTAATAATATTGAACATGTATGGGCAGCTTAAAGCGGTTTTTCCAGGGTACAATATTATTGTGCTTCTGGCATAATGGATGGGAGAAAGATTGGCAATAATATTGCCCATTTTGGTCCTCATATTGTGCAATAATATTGCACATGGATAGGCCGCAATCAGCCGGCCATACACGTTCAATATTATTGCACAATATGAGGCTCAAAATGGGCAATATTATTGCCAATCTTCCACCCATCATGCCAGAAGCATATGCCCCTATTTTGGCCCCATATTGTGCAATAATATTGATCATGTATGGCTGGCTTTTAAAGAGCAAAGATAACCGGTTTGATTCACAAATCCGACTTTGATATTTGAATGAATGAATGACAATATGGTGTACTTACTGGACATCTTGGTTGCGACCGACTGAACGGTAAACAAGCCCGCCACCTGGTGCTGACGTCAAGATATCACAAGGACCTCCAATAGACATGAAATTAATATTCAGGCCTCCGAGATTAAACGTTGTGGCCCCAGTTACTTCAAATGGATTCCTGTCTTGGTTAGAATGTGTATCCATTTCTACAGCTTTGCCCTACCAGTCAGGCACTGGCACAGAGCTATGACTTCCAAGGGTGTGGCCTCCACCAAGTACATGGAAAGAATGCACTGGTTCTAGAATGCCCGCGATCATTTCACCAATCAAACATGTCAAAAGAAGACATGCTTTATGAACTCCACATCCTTAGGTCAGTATAGGCCAATAGGATCTTGAATAAGATCGGTTTTACTTCAATGGAACATTCCAACCTCCAACAAACATTCAGAAATTGACGTGACTGTGGCAGTTTCAGTGGGAAGCGCTATTGTTCACATTTCAATGATCATGAATCCCTGTCTTCAATAGATCTGAACTGTGTTGTTGAGGACTGGGGTATATGTGGCATGTGCTGACAATGCCCATGTTCCATCACCAGAAATTCCATTCCTTCGAAAACTATTCAAGTATTAAAATAATGTCAGCAGCCTAATGCCCGGTGTACACGATCCCTCAAAGTTGGATGAAAAAAACTTGACCAAAAAGATTGATCGTGTACGGCGGGAAACTGGATGAAATATTTTTCGTCAATCAAAGATTGATGGAATAGAGCCGGTCCTATTTTTGAATGACGAACTGATAAATTTGACCGTGTACGGCGGGCATGGATATTTATTGAATGATTAACCCTCCTGAATTAGAGTTTTCTGATTACGAATATTATTTTATGAATGGAGGTTATGCAATTGGATGGGTTTTGTAATGCCATTTTGTGAAAAATTGGATGAAAATGATTGACCGTGTATGGGGGGGGCCCTTTATATAAAAATTTGACCAAAATGATTGACAGAAAAGTTTGATGAAAATGATTGATCGTGTACACCGGCCATTACTCTGAGCACAGGCGTCTCATACATCTGTCTGTACTTGTAGGGGAGGGGGAGGTTCTTGGGGGACCCTGGGGCTAACTATACACTTGTTCACCCCAGGGTCCCCCAAGAACCTCCCCCTCCCCCTACAAGTACAGACAGACGTAGGCCTATGAGACGCCTGTGCTCGGAGGACAATAAATATGGCCATTTCACATTCCTTCCATCCTGTGCAGTGAACATGAACACAAACTAAAGTCACAGGCCTACAATATAGCTATGGTTACATCTGTTGAAAATACCCGTGTTTTTCCAGACCCGTGTAAAACCCGTGTGTACGAAAAGCCCGGCGAGAGGTCACACTACTACATGTACATTGTAGTTAAGTAGCCCGGCGACAGGTGCGCTGCATGCATTGACTCTTCGGTCATTTCTGTATTTGTCCACATTGTTGGAGGCGCGAAAACGAGGTCACTTAATGGCTGCGCCATCTGTAGCCATGTTGAGAACTAACGAAAACACGGGGATTTAGAAAAGCACAGCGAGCTTCCCGTGTTTCAAACACCCGTGATTTTCACACACGGGTTTCTTGAAGCCCGGCAATACATAGGTGTGACCGCAAAAAACCCGTGGATTTTATGTAGTGTAACCATGGCCTATCATTCCAATGGCTGGGTGCTAAAGCGGTCCATCCACGTACAATATTATTGCACAATATGGGGCCCAAAATGTGTGTCATGTGCTTCTGGCATAATGGATGGAAGAAAGATTGGCAATAATATAGAGTTTTCGCAAAGCCCCCGAAACACCGACGCAAACGCCAATCCTATTGTTCGATGCCACAAAGAGAGCAGCGAACATAGGACATTTGCGTTGGCTTTACGGGGGCTTTGCGAAAACTCTGTATTATTGCCCATTTTGATCCTCATATTGTGCAATAATATTGCACATGGATAGGCTGCTTTACTGAATCTGTGCTTGGACAGCAAGTGGAGATGTCACAGTGAAATGTGACCCGCTCCGGCAAAATCAGGCGCTTGTCACAAGTGATTAAAGGGGATTGTTCGTGTCTGTCCAAAGTGAACCAAAAATAATAAAACAACCCGTTTTATTCGTAACAACTGGTAAATGCATTGCCGCGGCCGCTCCGGAAACTCTTCTGTGGAATCTTTGACTCGGCGCGAATAGTTCGCTTTAAGGGTTATCACGGTGTACAATCAACCCTGCCGCACAACTGCGGGAGAACGTTCCGGTCACATACGCTTGGCAAAGCTGAGATTCCAAATTACTATAAATACCATTGCTAAGGGCAAAATGATAGCCCTAGGTGAATGAATACACTATAAAAGGCATGCTGCTGTAATATCGCCCAGAAATTCGCAGGAGAACGCATCGAAAATCAGCAATTTCAAAATGAACTGTACGGCTGCGGGAGAATTAAGACTTGAGAATTTGACGCAAAAAATCTGACTAACTGCACAAAAAATTGGGAAAATAAGGCTCGGGGCCCTCAGGAACCGTCATAAGAAGGTGCCCCGAGCCTTATTTTCTCAATTCATCAAAAATTTGAGATTTCGAGTCACTTTACATAAACCTTAACAGTTTTCTCGGCTATTATCACGATCACTACTGTCCACTACATTTGTCAACCAGCAGAAACATTAATTTCAGCTATTAATTAGGCAGGTTCTGCAAGCTTACGTTTTACATTTACCAATACGATTTGAAAACGTCAACACGTCGGCTCTGCGGGATTTTTTCACGAGCGAATCGCTTGCTACACGTAAGAAACTTACCATTTAATCAAAGCCAAATATTTCATTTTTGTAATCCAAGCATGCTTGCAATTTTATAAACATTTATAAGTGGGTATATTTCGCAGTTGCAGTAAAAATGACAAGAAGAATGCTTGGCACGTTTACCGTTGACCGCGTGCCAAAGGGATATATCGACCCTCTTTTCACCTGGCATGGGAAGCTTCAAGTAACATGAGCGCCATCGCGTCACGTTCTTTCTTGACATACGGCGTGACGTCATGATGTCGTCAAATCATAATCGTAAACATGGTAAATGTAAAACATAAGTTTGCAGAACCTCCCTCTTGTGTTGTGAATCCACCTGGAGTTGATTTGGAACTGCCTGTGAAAAGTAAGAATATTAAACCCACAATATGTCCAAGTACACACTAAAGCATTTATTTACAAACTGTACTACAATTCAATATCAAAAACATATAAAGTGAATATTAATATTCCTCTGTCTAAATTCTCATCATTCCTACATTTTCATTTCAATACAAAATGCTGGGCCTTTGACGCGATTCCATTCTAACAAAGGCCGAGTGATTCTTTGAAAAATTCGTAGCTCCTTGTAACAGTTCTTAGACTGTCGTATACGAGATGACTTTGAGTGACTTTGACTAAAATTTTGTCGCGGGCAAATTTTGGACTTTTTGAAAAATTTTCTGCGAGCCAGAGAATCATTGCGAACATAGACCTACCGTATACGCAAATATTTTCACGAATAAAAATTACCGCGAAAATTGCGAATTGGTCAATTCTATTACACGCAAACCATTTTCCAATCACTGACGATCCCTTAATACATCGTGGTTTGCACTGAATTGCAGACTTGTGACATTGACCTGTCAATCACTCAGCTATCATGGCGCCCCGCCAGCAGTGAGGTCGATTATGACTGCTCGGATTTCTTTCTTTTCGGTGGATTTCGTACCATAACTGTCACACTCACCATTGAAAATGCAGTGTTTTTGAAATCTTACATCAGACCCTAACCGTGAATATTTATCCACGCGAAAAGGTACTTTCGGACCCCAACCGCTAAATATTTTAGCCGTGGAAATATTTGCGTATACGGTATATAGTTGCACCCATGTCTAGATAGTCGTAGGCCCACAGGATCGCAGGTCTTGGTTATGAAAGAGTAACCTCCACTATGTACTGAAACTACGAGCATCTTCGAGTATCTACAACCACCCACGACTAACTTCGTCTAGGCCTGCGAGTGTTCGACCAATCAGCGACCAGTTGACAACTAGCGAAAAACTACGAATGCTAAATATCGCAGCTTGTCGAGGGAATATCGCAGACTTCAGATTCGCCCCTTGTCGTGGGAATGAAATGGCCAGGGCCATTGTGCTCACCTCTGTGACAGAGTATGAAGTGTGACTAGCCTGTTGATACACCGAGTGGTGAAGGATTAGTGCAGAAACATCGTAACATTTACTACTGATGAGATATGGCCAAAGTCAATTTTTCAAGATGGCTGCCCAGCAGCCATGTTGAAGTCCAATCGACTCGAAATTTGGCATTAAAGTAGAGGGTACCAAGACACATATTTAGGCACGGTTAAAGCATCCTAGATTCTACTAGTTATGAGGTGTGGGTCGAAGTCCATTTTTCAAGAGAAGATGGCTCCCTGGCGGCCATATTTGACGTCGAATCTGACTGAAATTGACCATATATTTATATGGTACCTAGATACATATTTTGACAAGGATAGGGTACCTGTACACCAAATTTCAAGTTTGTAACCCAAGCGGTTTAGAAACGTGCCACCCCTGTTAACGACGACGGACGACGACGCCGGACGACGGACAACACACCATGAGAGAAGCTCACCTCACAGAGGTGAGCTAAAAAGTCACCAGTGGGACCCTACTATTAGCAAACTGGTCGTGCCAGTCAAGATGCCTGAATAGAGAATCCCATGCCGCCATCTTGGATCTATTACAGTATGCGCCTCGGGAATTTATTGCCTACTTAGAACATATTTGTACAGCTGCTGTGGCGTTGCAACTCCCCTCAAATAGCATTTACAACACAGTAAACTGCAAATCTACGCTTGCCAAGAGATGTAACCCACTACTAAAATAGAAATTCGTAATTTTGAAATTGTGAATTTCGTGGGCCACGAAATTATTCTTTGTGTCATTTTTGACTGTCACGACTAATTCCGTTTAAGAAAATGAAGAGAATTTGAAATTTATAATTTTGAAATTGTGAATTTCTTGGGCCACGAAGTTATTCTTTGTGTCATTTTTGACTGTTGCGACTTATTCCCTTTAAGAATATGACGCGAATTTTTCAAAGAACCCTAACCTTCAACTCAGTCTACGATACAGCTCCAACTACACTTGCCCGGGTTGCCACAAACTCGCTCAGAAATTCCCTGGGTGAACTTTACAAACTCCAGCAAACCTGGTCATGAACAGTACTTGGGTCAAACTCACACTATTAGTACCCACCAGAACCCACACATAACTTGCATAGATAAAGTCCTGACCATCAAAGTTTACGACCCAGTGATAAATATATAAAATAGTCCATTTCTTACACAAAACCTACATATGAATATCTAGAGTCATTATTTTAGTTTCAGACTTAAGTACAGTTCACTTCAACAACCAAAACGAATCCGTTTACCATTAGGCCTAGAAAAATAAATAAATTGTGTGTTTCTGGTCATCGGCGATTTCCAAAAAGCGAGGGTCGGACGGTCGGGTTTTTTTTTTTATTTTCCATTTTTGGTACAGATAATTTTATTGCAGCTACAGAGATTATACTAAAGGTTATCTAGAAGCCAGGAACAGCCCCAAAAGCTGCTCTGGCATCCATGACTAAAGGCCTAGAGAGCAAAAGAGATTTATTTTGATAGATTTGATGCATTTTTGTGAGAAAAAAAAAATTGTTTCCTGACCAGTCAGAATTTTTGAAGGTCAGTCGGAAAATTACAAATAACCGGAAACACACAATTTTTTTTCTAGGCCTTACACTTATTTTTAAATTTAACCCATCAAGTTTGATCTACTTTTGCAAATCTCTCAGAAAGGAATTTAGACTTCATTCCACATCCGATTGGCGCGAGGTTTTCAGCCGATATCTCCGCAACGGCTGGGTCAAATTTGACATACCATACATCAATTGACTTGTCTTTCTTGTCGGTATCTTTCTGCTATCTTCATTTTTTGTGTAAGGTCGACATAACGGATCCCTTTCTCAAAACCCATTTCATTTCGCCATGGTGTTCAGTGCAGTTTACACCTGCGCGATGCATTGCGTCATTTCAAAATGGCTGCCATTTCGGCCGTAAACACGAAATGTGATTGGTGAAAGAACTTTTTTCTGTCACGTTTTTTGGGAAAATGACAGTGATGATGGCTGTAGCGGCAAAAAAGACAAATCGATTGATGTATGGTATGTCAAATTTGACCCAGCCGTTGCTGAGATACCGGCCATAAACCTCGCGCCAATTGGATGTGGAATGAAGAGTAGGTAGATTTGCCTAAGATTTAACACAGTAGGAACATCTTGAGCCGGCAGTATGGGGCCGTCCATTTTGTATGT